>CM048750.1:274010650-274310650 GCA_026315105.1 Locusta migratoria
TTTCGGATTGTGTGGATTGGAATTTTGAGGAGTTGGTAGTGGGAGATTGATTAGATCGGAGAGACTGGGTTTGTGTGCAATAAGAGGGGGTTGAGGTTTACTGGAGAGTATTGCCTTTCCAGAGGTGGGTGACCAGGAGATTGGATAGTTTTTTGAGGTGGTGGGTAGCATGCTGTTCTAATTTGCGGTTCGCCTGAAGGAGGATGTTCCGAACTGCAGGTGTAGATGTGGGAGAGGAAAGGTTGAGGATTTTGATTAGGGATAGGAGTTGACAGGTATGTTCATTGGCGGAATTGATGTGTAGGTTAAAGATTAGGCAGGTGAGGGCTAAGGATTGTTCAGTTTGGAATTGGTATAGGGCGGGATGAAAGGATGGGTTACAGCCAGAGAAGGGAACTTTTAGTATGAGGCCTTTGGGAGTGATGCCAAATCTCAGACAAGCCTGAGTGAAAAGAATGTGGGAGCGTAATCTAACTAGGGAAAAAGCAGTCAGCTTTCAGACAACACTACCTACAAGGTTTTTCAAGGTGATCCCATTCCTGATGTCCAGGCAGAGCTTCAAGGAATCCTCAAAACCTTAGGCACCCTACAAAACCTTTCACCTGACTCCATTAACCTCATGACCCCACCAACACCCCGCACCCCTACATTCTACCTACTTCTGAAGATTCACAAACCCAATCATCCTGGCCGCCCCATTGTTGCCGGTTACCAAGCCCCAACAGAACGAATCTCTGCCTACATAGACTAACACCTTCAACCCATCATGTGCAGTCTCCCATCCTTCATCAAAGACACCAACCACTTCCTCGATCATCTGAAATCCTTACAGCCTCTTGAAACCATCCTTGTCACTATTGATGTCACTTTCTTATACACAAATATCCCACATTCCCAGGGCCTCGCTACGATGGAATATTTCCTTTTGACACCACCACCCACTTCCCTACCTAAAACCTCTTTCCTTAATACCCTAGCCAGCTTCATCCTAACCCACAACTTCTTCACTTTTGAGGGCCAGACATACCAACAACTAAAGGGAACAGCCATGGGGACCAGGATGGCCCCCTCATACGGAAACTTATTTATCGGACTCTTAGAGGAAGCCTTCCTGGACACCTAAGCCTGTCAACCCAAAGTTTGGTATAGATTCATTGATGACATCTTCATGATCTGGACTCACAGTGAAGAAGAACTCCAGAATTTCCTATTCAACCTCAACTCCTTTGGTCCTATCAAATTCATCTGGTCCTATTCCAAATCCCATGCCACTTTCCTCGATGTCGGCCTCCATCTATCCAACGGCCAACTACACACATCCGTCCATATCAGACCAACCAATAAACAACAGTACCTGCATTATGACAGCTGCCATCCATTCCACATCAAACGTTTCCTTCCCTACAGCTTAGGTCTTCGTGGCAAACGAGTCTGCTCCAGTCCTGAATCCCTGAACCAATACACCAATAACCTGATAACAGCTTTCACATCCCGCAGCTATCCCCCTGATCTGGTACAGAAGAAAATTGCCAGAGCCACTTCCTCATCCCACCAAATTCAGAACCTTCAACAGAACCCCAGAAGTTCCCCTCTTGTCACTGGATACTTTCTGGGACTGGAGCGGACTCTGAATGTGGCTTTCCAGCAAGGATACGACTTCCTTAAATACTGACCCAAAATGAGATCCATCCTTCATGACATCCACCCCAGTCCACCGAGAGTGTCTCTCCGTCACCCACCTAACCTCCGTAACCTCCTAGTCCATCCCTATGAAATCCCCAAACTACCTTCCCTACCTTCTGGCTCCTACCCTTGTAACCACCCCTGTTGTAAAACCTGCCTTATGCACCCTTCCACCACCACTTACTCCAGTCCCATAACCCGGAGGGTGTACACGATCAAGGGCAGAGCCACTTGCGACAGCACCCACGTGATTTACCAACTGACATGCCTGCACTGTGAAGCATTCTATGTGGGAATGACCAGCAACAAACTGTCCATTCGCATGAATGGTCACAGGTAGACAGTGTTTGTTGGTAATGAGGATCACCCTGTGGCTAAACACGCCTTGGGGCACGGCCAGCACATCTTGGCACAGTGTTACACTGTCTGGGTTATCTGGATACTTCCCACCGACACCAATCCTTCAGCACTCCGGAGATGGGAACTAGCCCTTCAGCATATTCTCTCTTTCCGTTGCCCACCTGGTCTCAACCTCTGCTAAATTCGAATTCCCACCCACCATCTTAACATCCTCGCCTCAGTTCTCTGGACAGAGCCTCTGTCTCAAGTGGTATCTCTGTCTAACTTCTTAACTTCTTTGCTTTCTACAGTATGTCTGCCTAGGTGTACTTGTGTCTGTGTGAATGTGTGGGTGTGTGTGCATTTGTTTACCCTCCTTTTTTTCCCCCAAGGTAAGTCTTTCCTGTCCTGAGATTGGAATGACTCCTTACCCACTCCTTTAAACCCTCATCATTTCCTTTTCCTTTTCCCTCTCCTTTCCTTCTGCCTGACGAAGCAGCTAGGCTGCGAAAGCTAGCATTTGTATGTATGTGTGTGTGTGTGTGTGTGTGTGTGTGTGTGTTTATTTGTTACTATCACTGCCTGTGCTCCTTCGCCTCGTAAGTAGACTTCATCTATTTTTTTTTACATATATCTTTCAAACATATTATTGAATCTCTTTAAATAGGGGGAGATCCAATAAATCTGTTAGATGGTCAGCTATGTTAATCTGAGTCCCAGTTTCTAGTCATAGTTACTCACTTGATGCATTAATTGTTTGTGATTAAATGAACACTATGATGCACTATATCACCACAGATCCAGAAGTCCGTGCTGTAGAGGCTACATCTTGGTATAGCACATCATGGACTGATCTTAGCTCTACATAACATTGAGGGTGAATATCCAAGGTTAATATACTGTCTGGTGTCAGAGAGCAGGTCACTGAGTATATCAAGAGAGACTCTACTTTATGAACATAATTGCCCAGAGAAATTGTCCTTGGAGAGCTTAATATGGAGTACCAGTCAGTGTCCAAGCAGCAGCATGAATATTGTTGCGCTCACTTCTATGGCACGTGTGGCCACATGACACCGTGATAGCAGATTACATCAAAGACACACACACACAGTCCTCATGTGGCAGCTGCCATTGATTATGTGGGCAACACAATAGCCCAGGGGTGGCAGGAATTGTGCTCGTGTGAAGTGCACTCGCCTGTGTGCAGTTAACTGTGTGGAGCGTGCATGCAGGGGCAAGCCGACCACCCACTTGTCTTGCCTCCCCTTGTCTTCTCACCGCATTTTTCTATAATGTGTGTTTTTTTTCCTAACTTGATTTATTAAATAAAGGAACAGTGTTAATGGAATAGCTGAAAATAAATCACGGTTTGAATCCTATTATCTATGATTAATTTTCTTTAATGAGCACTGGTTGTGTTTACAATACGGTTAGTGTCTGGTACAATACGGTCTAACGCAAATAATTATGGCAATTTTCATCACTCATGTTTGCTCATAACTGTGACTTATTAAGTTTCATTACAGAAAAAAAGCACTCACATACATATGTCGAGCCAAACACTGACATGATCTTCGCCGCTTCACAATGGAGACGGGGAACTCTGGTTGTGGAAAGTCTTGATAAAAGTCTAACAGATGTCTTGCCAAAAGGAATTTGCTTTTAGAGGAGAATTACACAGTAGATCTATCAGGATGAATATCATCTACAGAAACAACAAATGGTCTCAAAAACCATTCATCCCCAAATTGCTTGATAAATTCCTCTTTTATGGCAATAATTACGGAAACATATTAAGTGCAGCTGTTTTCTTGGACAGAAGACACACTAGGGAAATGCACCACATTCTCTGATGTGAGCTGTCATTCCCACAGTGCAAGCTTTCACCAGAAAGCTTCCAATTTCTCGCTTATTTCCCAAACCAGTTGATTTTCGCCTTGCAAACTGGTGTTCAATTTATTCATTTGTAAAGTAATGTCCCCTAAAAATGATGGGTCAGTAACCCTCTCTGGATTTTCTAATTTTTGGTTGTGTCTTCTTTTGTCGTTTAAAAACTGACTTATTGGTATCCTTAGTTCAAAACATCTTTTTAGGACATTACCTCAGCTAAGGCAGTGGACTTCACTGTGGTACGGAAGTCACCATACTCTTCTCAAATTTTGGCTAATATTGTCAAAAGTGTTGATGTGTAAGGCCATGGGTTCTCAAATAATTAACTGTGAGTTCTTGCATGATGTCCCCTAGTTTTGCTACTTTCGCACAGAGTACTTCTTGGTACAAAATACAATGAATGCTGTACAATAATTCTTCTGTGCACTGTAGCTTCTTTCTGAGCAATCTAACAAATCCCGTTTGCTTCCCTTTCGTGGCAGGTGCTCCGTCTGTCATCACTGACAAGAAACAATCCCAGTTCAGTCCATCAGAATCAACAGCTTCTTCGACGGCTTTTAGAATGGGCGCACTGCTGGTAGTACTTTTTAAAGGTATCATATCTAAGAATCCTCTGTTATGTACAGAACAGTGTCCACGCCACAGATATAAATCGCTAATTGCATGATGTCAGAAATATCTGCCGACTCATCAATTGCAATGGAAAATTCAATAAACTACTGTACTTATTAACTAAGGGTAAACGTCACCTGTCATGGCACTTACCAACAAGTTACAGTTTGTCGAGAAATACTGATGGCTTGGAATTGATTTGCAGTCAGTGGGCACAGAAAATCAGCAGCGTCATTGATGAATTCCTTTATAAACTCACCTTTAGCAGCTCTTGCAATAATAAGTGCAATTTTGTAACTTGCACATACCATCATTGCTGTCATCCTAAAAAAAATATGAAACAGTGCTCCATAACATACTAGATCGGTTACATGGAAGACATGACAAAATAAAGTTCTAAACCTCTCATAACAAAAGCAACTTACGTTGGATTCATCTGATGTCGTCTGATCGCTCTTTTTCAGTTCAATTTCCCCATCTGCTCAGAATCTGAAAATAAGCTATACTCGTCCTTGTGAAATATTTTGTAATTGCGTTCAATAGTAAATGACCTTGAGAATATGGCCACATATTAAACATTTTGCATTTTTGGCTTTATCTAGAAAGAAATGCTGATACTCCCATGCCTTTTTAAAAGATGGCAATTCGCCACTTGTCTGTTTCTTCGATCCATTCTGCATTTTCTGCTGCTTAAAATGTAATGTTCACTATGCAGTGGTCGCTTGGCATCAACGTCGGCAGACACGCCTGTTGCAACACCGCCACAACCTGCCGCCACTGCCCCATACCAGTCCACGGTTGCTCGTGTGCTGCACACGTGCGGAGCTAAGCACACAAGTGCCGCATGCAGCATTTGCCAGCCCCTGCAATAGCCTTTTTTGGTTTTGACTGGTTAACATATATTGGAGTTGGGCTTTCAGCCACTGTTGCTAGACACAGCAAATGATGCTCGAAGCTGGACCAACCACGTGATTTAGTTGCACAACTGGTAAGCAAGTAATCAAGACAGAGCAACAATTTTATGTCAGTACTGTAAGGAATGTTGAAAAAGTATGTGGTGAAATGCAGAATACCCTTACATCTTGGAAGATGATGAAATGTGAATGTACACTACCAGGAATAAAAATTAGTTCAACAATTTAGAATTTTCAGTTCACTCAGAATTTATTGCTGAAATATGCTTATGGAGTATATGAAATGATTACATTTATAGATCAATAGCTGAAGCAGTATTGAGTTACCAGGCATCAGTTTGTACTGAATCACCCATGTTAGTGTGAGGTGCAGCCCTCACAGGTGCCAATACATGTACTGATTCTGACATCCATTCAATCATGCGTATGGTGAATATTGTCTTGGGATATATTCTTCTATGCCTGCTTGACCAATTCACATAGTTCTGCAAGAGTTATGGGTTGATGTGTTGCGCTTATCATTTGTTGTCCCATTTCATAATTTACAAATAACAAAGTAATTTACAAGTAACAAAAGAATGCAATTTGAATTTAACAATAATTACATATTCATTGTTTACAGGGCTTCTTATAATTAAAAAATCATTTACTGTTGTTTGAAATACGATTTTTTATAATTTAAAAAATCTTTTACAGAGTAAAAACACTGTTAACCAGAAATGACTTAAATTTATGTTTAAACAGACTTTTATGTTGGTATAATTTTAAGTCACTAGGTAGGCTATTGTATGGTTGAATTGATATATGTGAAACAGTTTTTTATACAATGCTGTTATCCACTGAGACATGTGGGTATTATTCATGTTCCTTGTGTTGTTGTGGGTGTGTATATACTTATTTTGTTGAAGATGTCCAGTTTGCTGTAAAAGATACTCATTTGCAAACAGGATACTCTGATATATGTAAAGACTTGGTAGACTCATTATTTGCAGCTGGATGAAATGTGGTCTACATGTTTCCAGTCTTTTGGCCCACTTTAGGTTGCGGTAGTAACACTAAAAGTGGGCCTTTGTGATCGTCTTTTGAAAGCTCAAAACTTAAATGAAAATAATGGCTTAATCTTTCATCTGACATGAAAACTGAATAACGGAATTTGTAGAGGAGGAAATTCTCTACAACTTTGCTCTTTTATGTTTTTTTCATATTTTGTATCGTTTCAGTGATATTTGCAAAAAAAAACGGCGATTTTGGGATGTCTGTCAGTCTGTCTTTCTTTTCGTAAGGTGTTCCCTCTTTTTAAGACAAACTGTTCAACTGATTAGCACAAAATTTTAGACATAATTGTAGGCCACCAGAGAACAGAACCTCCCTTTTTCAAATGTTTTGGACAAAAAATACTGTACTAATAAAACAAAAATAATTAAAAATAAATAAATATAAAAAGCCATTTGTAATATTGTCATGTTGAAATGGGAGCAGGCTTGACTTCGAAGGCAACTGAACACAGCACTTATACTGAAAGCACGTTTATTACGAACTTAACATACACGCAGCACTGCCTGACTCTCGGGCAGAGTGCTCTGCTATTTATACACAGACAGAATTTACCAGAAATTAGAAGAACAGTTAACATAAGAAACAAGTAGAATTTACAAGTGAACATAAGAAAGATGTAGAACATTCTGGAATTGTTAATTACAAAGAAATAAATTTTTGCCGGTGGGTGGGATTGAACCAGCCACCTTCAGCACCACAGTCTGTGATGCTGTCCTCTGCGCCACGCCGGTCTCTCGCCACGTGGTCTCTCGCAGCATTGCTCCCTCTCCTGAAAGAACAGCTACCAGCTGTTATGTTCCCTGTGGAGCCAGCTGCAATGTCTTGGACCTTGACCTTGTCATAGGTTCTCTGTATGGCAATTCAAGGGAATCCTTCCCTTCTCCACAATTATCGACGACATACTTTCCTGTCGTGGCTTCATCAGTAACATTACAGTCCTTATCATCCTTGAACAAGAAGCCATTGTCGTCTACCTGTTCTTCAGGATTGTACTAAGGCTTCAAGCATGAACATTGTCTCTTCACCTTTGTCGTTTTGACGACGGCTCATAATCCTCATAATCCTCGACTGACGTCTGACAGGCGGCGTATGACACAATACGGACCAAAGTGTCACTTCAATAACTTTTCTGACAGTCCAACCTTCCATACAGGGGTAAAATCTATACAAGATCTCCTGGGCTGTACACAACAGGTCGGTGCTTGTCGTTATACCGCTGATGGTCCTTCTCCTGGACGTCCAGTGTCCGTATGCGAGCCAGCTGTCTTGCTTCTTCGACCCTGGTGATGAGCTGTTTAACATAGTCATCCTGATTGTCATCCGGTTGGAACGGGAACAGTGTATCCATTGTTGTCTCAGCTTCACAGCCATGGAGCAGGAAAAATGGAGTGAAGCCTGCGGTGTCTTGTCTTGTAGCATTGTAAGCAAATGTCACAACTGGCAGAATTGTATCCCAATCCTTCTGCTCAACATCGACGTACATCGACAGCATGTCAGCTAATGTCTTGTTAAAACATTCCGTAAGACCATTTGTCTAAGGATGGTATGCACTTGTCATTCTGTGGACAATGTCGCACCATGACATTACTTCTGATATTAGTTTTGATTGGAATACTTTTCCACAATCAGATATCATCAAACGTGGTGCTCCGTGCTTCAAAATAATGTCTTCTACAAGGAATTTTGTGATATCTGGAGTCTGCAGTTGGCACAGGTTTGGTGTCAGCGTAGCATGTGAGGTAGTCAGTGCAGACTATTATCCATCGATTACCGGTTGTCGACTTCGGAAACCTCCCTAAAAGATTGATCCCAACTCAGTGGAATGGAGCTGCTGCCGGCGGAATCCGTACGTGATGCCCTGGAGGTAATTGCGGCACAGATGTCCGGATATTGGAGCATCGTGGAAATATTTGAGAATAGCTGGCTGGAGATGAGCTGGAATGACCAGTAGCCATTTGGGGCCCAGTGGATCGTAGTTGCTCTTATACAATGTTCCGTTTATAAGCTGGAACTCTCCATTGGTCAGTTTTCCTTTCTCCAAGGCCTCTATCTTTTTTAATAGTTCTGGATCTTCCCTCTCTTTAGCCGTAATGTCATCTAATTCAGTGAGGGCTGAAATTTCATTAATGGTGTTGTATTCCATTAATGGATTCCTCGAAAGGCAGTCGGCATCCATGTGTTTGCGCCCATTCTTGAATACCACTGTCAGATCGTACTCTTGGATTCTTGTCGTACAAGGCTAGCAGTGGTGCGGAAGTTAGAGTCTCCTTAAGTGCCCGGAAACCTCTTTCTTTTGTCTCATCCCAGCAAACTTGGCATCTCCCTGCAGAAGTTCTTGTAATGGAAGTGCTTTGTTACAAAATCCTTTTATGAAACATCATAGTATGTGCACTGCCCAAGAAAACTTCTCACATCACGAATGTGCTGAGGAGTTGGAAATTCTGCAACTGCCCTTACTTTATCTGGATCAGGACGGACACCATCTCCGTTGACTAGGTGCCCCAGGATTTTTATCTCTTTGGGGATGAAGAGGCACTTCTTTGGATTGAGGCAGAGTCCTGCAGTCTGAACACACTTCAACACAGTTGACAGGTGACTCAGATGTTCTTCAAATGTTTTAGAGAAAACGACAATGTCATCTAAATAGCTAAGACACATGGTGTTGAAGCAAGTTGTCCATCATGCGTTCGAATGTGGCCGGAGAATTACATAATCCAAATGGCATTACTTTAAATTCATAGAGGCTGTCAGGTGTAATAAAAGCCATCTTCTCCCTGTCAGCTTCGTCAACCTCGATTTGCCAGTAAACTGTCTGCATGTCCATAGTTGAGAAGTATGTTGCTCCTTTCAAGCAGTCTAAGGTGTCGTCAATACGCGGCAATGGGTAGACATCTTTCTTTGTGATTTTGTTCAGCCACCGGTAGTCGACACAGAATCGCCCAGGGCGCCCACAGTGGAAACAGAGTGGTGTGTTGTCTTCTGTCCTCCAGACGTCTGTTCTTCTGCGGGGCATCATAGTTACCGGGAGATTTGGTTGTGGTCGCGTCGGTCGGTTCATGGGCTGCTGTTTGGTGACTGCAGCGTATTTCATAGCAGGGTGATGCCATTCTTCACATCGGGTGTAATTGACAGGGCAGAAAGGAGCTAATGTCTGAAATACCTCTTCCTCAGTGACGTCGGCTCCTTCGTGACTTACAGGGCTTACATCCTTGGCCATAATCTGATGCTCGCTTGGTCTAACAGTCCCGGTTGCCATACATTCTTGTAATTCTTCTCTTACAATTTGTCATATGAGAGAAGCGAAGTCATGCTGGTCTTCCACAGCAGCCATAGGGACTACATTGGGAAGTCTGTCATACTTCTTGCGTCCAACCCTCCTTTGTTGCATCTCTTCAATACGCTGGCACCACTTAATGAACTCTTCTGTCATAGCAACGTTTTTTATCAGAAGAGCTTGGTACATATCTTCTGCAATACCCTTCATCAGGTGCGTGATTTTGTCTGCCTCTGTCATGTTTGGATTGACTATGTTACACAGGTCCAGAAAATTATGTATGTATGATTGTTTCGGCTGACCATGTCGTTGGGCCCGGTTCTTCAGTTGTTCTTCCACCAAACGGATTTGTTGCTGGCGGTCTCCAAACATCTTCTTAAGTTCCTCCTGGAACGTCTCCCAGTCATTCAACTTGTCTTCATTGTTCTCGAACCATTGATGGGCTGTTCCATCCAGATAGAAGTAAACGTTGGCCAAGCACATCGTATGATCCCACCTGTTGTACTTGGCAACTCAGTCGAACCCTTTTAGCCATTTGTTGGGGTCCTGTCCAGCGTCTCCAGAGAACACCGATGGGTATCTGATGTGCAGCTGGCTTACCGCCGGTTTCGTTTCCATGGTTCTTCTGATGATACAGACTTTTGGAAGGATGTACTCAGTAAATCCCTTGTATTCCGGTTCCAGTCCGTGTAAGCAACCACTCTTACGTTGCCTAATCGGAGCCACGGTGATGCAGCTGTTGCACAGGATACCTGGCACCTCCACCAAACAATGTCGCATTGAAATGGGAGCAGGCTTGACTTTGAAGGCAACTGAACGCAGAACTTATACTGAAAGCACATTTGTTACGAATTTAACATACACTCAGCACTGACTGGCTCTCAGGCAGAGTCCTCTGCTATTTATACACAGACAGAATTTACCAGAAATTAGAAGAACAGTTAACACAAGAAACAAGTAGTAGAATTTACAAGTGAACATAAGAAAGATGTAGAACATTCTGGAATTGTTAATTACAAAGAAATAAATTTTTGCCGGAGGGCGGGTTTGAAATTGCGACCTTCTGCACTGCAGTCCGTGACGCTATCCCCTGCGCCACGCCGGCAGTCATTTTACATGGTCTCTTGCGGCAATATTATTATAATTGCAAACGACTATTCATCTGACATGAAAATTGAATAACCTAATTGGTAGAGGAGAAAATTCTTTACAACTTTGCTCTACTATGTTGTGTTTTATTTTTTTTTTTATTTTTTATTTTATTTTATTTATTTTTTTTTTTTTATATCTTGCATCGTTGCAGAGATATTCGCAAAAATAATGGTGCTTTGACAATGTCTGTCTGTCTCTAACGTGTTTCTACTTTTTAGGTTGAACCGTTCAACCGATCGGTACCAAATTTGACAGACATAATTTTTGGCTACCAGAGACCAGAAACTCGCTTTTTCAAATATTTTGAACAAGAAATACGTTAGTAATACCAAAAAAAGCCGTTTGTAATATAATTTTAATTGCAAATTAACCATTTATCTGACATGAAAATTGAATAACCAAATTTGTAGAGGAGGAAATTCTCTACAACTTTGTTCCCTTATGTTTTTTTCATATCTCGTATCGTTTGAGAGATATTTGCAAAAATAACAGAGATTTGACACCCTCCATTGAATTAACAAAAACCAGGTGTTCGGAGATGTCACGTGACATTCCTCGCCCAGAACTCTCTCTGGCATTCGCCATCTTGCATTGTGTATTTGATGATTTTCTTATTGTAACTTCCACGTTCACATTTCAAAGCAATGATGCACTAAAGAATTAACAAACACATATCATTCTTCGTATGATTAATGATAATCTAGTGCCTAAACATGCCGTATTAGCATCAGTTAACAACAGCCATCAATAGTACGAGATTAAAGAACACAACTTCTAATTGTTAGCTGTAGTGTAGTGGGCAATGCATTGGTCTGTGATGCTGAAGGTCAGTGGTTCGAAACCCGCCACTATCTAATTTTCTTTTTTTCCTAAAAGGCTGTCAGACACACTTATTAATTAAATAGAGCTATGTTCTTCAGTGTTTAGAGTTGTTCATACATAAGAATGCTCCATCTAAAATGCGTGTTTGTTCTATTTTGTGAACATACTGTTAAATATGTAACAACGAATTGAACAATGGTCTTATGAAGCACATGCACGTAAACTGTGAGGATACTGTAATATTGAACATTCTGCACAATGTGCTGATACAGGTAGTTTCGAATATAAAGGAAGTCCCAGATTTCTGTGGAAAGTGTAGTTCCTTAATCAAACAGAAGGAAAGTGTACACATTGCAACAAATTACCTTGGATTTTTTTCCCCTAAGCGGTTATTCACTATTTGTGGAATATATTGAAAGTCATTAATTAGAATCAATGCATCTACTAAAATGTTTGTCATTGGTTGGACGCTTTTAAAGCAGATGGTATTACCTTTCATGTAGTTCAGATATGATTTCGTTCGTGTTACACTGTTCTGCACTAAAATAAAGGGCAAATATTCTATTTCAAACTGTGATTACGTTTTCTTTTACAGCTAAAATCACAAACGGAATAAGTTTGGTAATACTGAATTCTACATAACTCTAGTGCTCAATATATATACAAAGTTAGTACTATCTGTGGTGTCGCACAAGTCCAAAGTGCACGCCACCTACTTTCGCCGCGCGCCGCCATGCACGCACGGCGCGGCGTTCTTACGACGACAGCCACGAGCGCCCTCTGCTAGAACTCCGCTTGTGGCCACCACTGAATGACATCGTTCACTTGGGACTGAGATAGGAAACAGTTAAGACCTTCGGAATCAGATAGGCACCAGTGAAGACTTGGCTATCGGATAGGCACTAGGCAGGCCTCAACTATGTATCAGCATTCTGCCATACTGAACTGTGTAAAAGTTAAGTATTGTATAAATTTTGTGCAATATATATCTCGTTCTAATTTACTCTAGTGTTTCTAGTTTCTGGCTGCTCCCCTCCGTGCCTGCACCAGCGTGCTATCTTTACTCCTGTGTCGGTCTCATTCCATTCGGCCACCGACACCTACGACGGAAACGAGACACAAAAGCGGCGACGAGGCTGGGATACAAAAGTGGCGACGAGGAGTGATAGACGAACCTTGGATCAGCCCGCTTATTGCAGCCAGACAGCAGCAGTCGGAGCACGCATAAATTGCTCCCGCCCGCCCACCCTTATTATAAGAATTTTGGGGGAACATTTTCAGTTACGTGTTTTGTGGACTTTTTTGTTGCAGTGCGTCCTCATTTATCTTGCATTTGTGTTTTGTACTAATTTTCTTGTATGCGCGGCGCCTAATTGGTCAGCATGGCCACTACCCCGAACCCAAACTTAATGGAAATTATTCAGTTTCCGACGGCGCAAATCACTCAACTCCTGCAGGCGGTGTCGCAGTTAACGGAACAGGCTGCTCACCAACGACAGCCATCACATCAGCAGCCCACACCTGCCGCTGCACCGCTTCCTACATTTCGCCAGTACAACGAACGTGAGGAAGAATGGAGCGACTACTTCGCACAGTTTCAAGAACTCGTCGCGGCTCATCAAATTACAGGTCAGAAAGTGTAGCATCTGTTATTATCTGTGGTGGGCACCAACACCTTCGTGTTACTGAAAAAACTTTTCCCCGACGCATCTCCTCATGATGTAGACTTTGAACAAATAGTAGAGGCACTAAATGCTCATTATGAGAGAAAAGTTCTCGTAGCTGCGGCACGGTACCGATTTTTCAGACTGAAAAAATTACTGGAACAGTCACACCAAGAGTGGATCACCGAGTTGAAGGGCTTAACCCGCAAATGTAAATTTACTTGTTCTTGTGGACTTTCTTATAGTGACGTGATGTTGAGGGATGCGATTACGCAGAACATTCAGGATCCCAGAATTCGGGCAGCAATTCTAAAACAGTCCGACCCCTCATTAGACAGTGTACTGCAGCTTATTGAAGCGCATGATACCTTTGACTTAGCAGATGTAGAAATGCAAAGCCACAGTGTAAATTCAGTGCGCCGCAACGGACGCTTTCCTAGCCGTAATTCTCGGTCTAACCCTAGTGATTCTTATTTTTCTACTGGCCGTGCTGAACAGACAGTGAACAGTAGCCAGTGTAAAAGTGCGACACAAAGATCACCCGGTCGTGTTAGAAACAGTAATTTGAATAACGGGCGCCAACGCCCATTTCAGAAAAATGTTCGTAAGTCTTGCCCCCAGTGTGTATCTCGCCACAAACGTGCACAGTGCCCAAGTTGCAACGCAACCTGTTATCAATGTGGCAAATCGGGACATGTACAGTCTGTGTGTATTCAAATTAAAAATTCAAAGAACAGTAACGTTAGAAACAGTGCTTCGCAAAGTGCGAGAGCAGTGCATACAGTCAATGTCATAGACGCTGTGGAATTGAACAGTGCTTTACTTGATTCTAAAATGCAAAAAAATTCTTCTGCACCTATTGCAAAACTATGTAGTGCGCCACGCCGCAAGTGCCGACAAGCGCGTAAAACTGTGCAATGGAAAAGGGTTCGGGACAAGCAAAGTGACAATGTACAGTGCAATCCTGTAGTGAACCTAGTGCCTTCTGCAACTTCTTTGTAAAAGTGCCCAGTACTGTGTAGCTAGTGACAGTAGACATCAAGTAGCTACTCAAGAGTGTTGTGCAGTAGTTAGTAAGTCTGGAGTAGCTTCGCATACTTGCGCGGACGCCGATCCGGCGGTAATGCCATCTAGTGACAGTGATATTAATCTAGGTGCCGAGTCTGCGCCGCTTCCTTCACTACGCAGCCCGTGCATGCGCAAGCGCATCAAACTAGGCGTAGCAGACGTTGCCCACATTCGCGCACCTGTCGAGCGCCACAAGCAAAAACTTTTTGTGAATCTCTCTACAGAAAATAAGACTTTGCAATTTCAGCTCGATATTGGTTCTGCTGTCACATTAATTAATAAAGATACTTATGAACTTCTGGGTTAGTCAAAATTGTCGCCGTCACTGCAAGTGTTAACAGCGTACACAGGAGAGAATATTCCCGTGCTAGGAACGTGTAGCCTGCCCGCCTCTTTTCAAGGTGTAACAAAAACAGTTGCGTTTGTAGTTCGTCAGGCCAAATATACACAGAACATTTTTGGACTAAATGCATTCGACTTGTTTGGTTTATCTATTCAAAGGGATGTGCTTCAAATTTCGTCAGTAGTGCCTCAGGACAAAATCAATGCATTGTGTGAAAAATATAGTGAGTTGTTTTCGCCGGAATTAGGTTGTGCACAAGACTTCGTGACACACATAACTTTAAAAGAATCTGCAGTTCCAAAATTTCGTAAAGCTAGACCAGTGCCTATCGCAATGCGTGATACAATTGCCGAAGAACTTAAATGTTGGCAAGATAGTGGGGTGATTTCTCCTGTTTCTGCTAGTCAGTGGGCCTCGCCTTTAGTAATTATACCCAAGCCGTCGGGAAAACTTCGTCTCTGTGCGGACTTCAAATCAACAGTGAATAGTCAAACAATTGTAGACACTTACCCCCTGCCCAGACCTGAGGAACTTATGGACAAATTAGGACAGTCTCGCTGCTTTTCTAAGATTGATTTAGCAGAAGCATACTTACAGATTCCACTTGATGATGAGTCAAAAAATTTTTTTCGTCATTAATACTCACATGGGCCTTTTTCAATTTCAAAGCCTACCCTTTGGCAATTCTTCCACCCCTGCTATTTTTCAGCGCTTTTTGGAACAGCTGACAGTTTCTGTACCGTGTTGCTCGAACTATTTAGATGATATTGTGGTATCCGGACGTACAGTTGAAGAACATTTAGCAAACCTGGAGTGCCTTTTCTAAGTGTTGACTGCAGCAGGTCTCCGTTGCAATAAAGCAAAGTGTTCGTTTTTCCAAACTGAAATAGAGTACCTAGGCCATGTGATTAATGCCCAAGGAATCCATCCCTTACAGTCATATCTTCGAGCAATCAAAGACTTGCCTCCTCATAAGAATGTGCATGAATTGCAAGCAGTAATGGGAAAGCTTAAGTATTATTTCAGATTTATTCCCAATGCCTCTCAGATTGCAGCTCCACTGCATCACTTACGTAGGAAGAATGTTCCTTTTGTATGGTCTAAAGATTGCCAGGTTGCCTTTGACAAATTAAAGACTGCACTACTCAGTGATGGATGTTTGATTCCCTTTGACCCACAGAAGCCTGTAGTGTTAGCAGTTGATGCCTCGTCGTACGGTGTGGGTGCAATTTTGTTGCATCGTATTGGATGTCACGATCGTCCTATTGCCTTTGCATCCAAGCTACTGATGCCGACGCAACAGAATTACAGTCAGATAGAAAAGGAGGCCTTAGCAATCATTTACGGGTCACAAAGTTTCATCATTATCTCTACGGCAGAAAATTCTATTTGTTGACTGACCACAAGTCTCTCACGTCATTGTTCTCATCCACGTATCCAATTCCGCCACGAACGGCACAAAAGCTTCGGAGATGGTCCTTGATACTGTCTAATTATCAGTATGAGATTTTGTACCGACCTACCACTAAACACGCCTATGCGGACACACTTTCCCGACTTCCGGTTGGCCAGGATGTGTTGTTTGATTATTCTGAAATGGCATGTTGTCAGATAGACTCCAGAGATGCTTCCGCTGTCGCAGATTTCCCTTTGAACTCTCGTCGGGCTGCACAGGAAACAGCTGCGGATGCAGACCTAAGTGTGGTAGCACGTTTTGTTCACTTTGGTTGGCCAGCCAGAGCCAAAAACATTAATCGGCCACTGGTTCGACGTTATTTTGCACAACGTCATGCATTATCTTTAAGTCAGGGTGTACTGTTCTTGCATACCGACAATGACCAAACAATAGTGATTGTTCCTCGTTCCCTGCAACGGGAAGTGTTACGCCTCCTGCATCAGGGACATTGGGGTATTGTTAGGACAAAGCAATTGGCCAGACGTCATTGTACCTGGGTTGATATGGACGCTCAGATAGAGAACATGACGTCACAGTGTACTGTTTGTGCGGAGCATCAGGCGGCTCCTCCGCAACGTTTCTCAGACTGGCCACGCCCCAACGGACCATGGCAACGTTTACACATTGACTTTGCCGGACCTTTCTAGAATACGCGCTGGTTAATTGTTGTAGACGCTTTCAGCAAGTTTCCTTTTGTGATTGCCATGAACTCAACGACGGCGTCTAGTACAATCAGTGCCTTAACATCAGTGTTTTGCATCGAAGGTTTGCCTGAAACTATCGTCAGTGACAATGGACCACAGTTTGTTAGTGAGGAATTTCAACAGTTTTGTCGTGTGAATGGCATTCAGCATATCACTACCGCACCTTTTCACCCTCAGTCCAATGTTGAAGCAGAATGTTCCGTTCGAACATTCAAGTCTCACATGGAAAAGATGAAAGGTCAGCACTCCAGGCAGCAAGCTCTTCAAATTTTCCTGTCTACGTATCGATGCATGCCACGTGACGGCCCGTCTCCTGCCGAGCTGCTACACGGCCGCCGTCACTGCACTCTCCTTCACCTGCTGCAGCCTCCCACGCACCGAGTCGGTTCGTATGGCGCTTCGCATTTTCAGGTTTCCACACCGGTGCTGTACAGGGTGTTTGCTGAACGTACGAATTGGCTGCCGGGCACCATTCAACGCGTGCTTGGTCGCAATATGTATGTTGTACGTTCTTCCACAGGGTCGGAGCTGCGGCGCCACGCAAACCAATTGCGCCTGCACAGGCCGAGCGATCCTGTCTCGGGTTTCTTGATTCCAGACCCAGTTCACTGCCAGGGAGCACAGCCACATCGTTCGTCCCCGGACTACGAGATCCCTATGGACGTCGACGCACCTCTGACGCATTCGTCGCTGCCGCTGTTGCCACCGCAGATGACAGCGTCACCGAGAGGGACTCCGGGACCGTGCGGGCCCCCCAGCTTGGGCCACACACCTCAGAAGAAGATGACCTGCTCCCTCTGGGCGGGGGTGTGCGCCCTTCCCCAGGTTTTGGTGGGTTTCCTGGAGGATCGCAAGGCGGATGCCGGGGCGCGGATGGCGTCTCGATCCCAGCCTCAGCTACGACACCCGTCCCACCAGTAACGCCCCCGCCCAGGCTCTCCTCCCAGTGCCGTCGACGTGGCCCTCAGCCCTACGCCACGACAGCGCGGCAGTTTGGGGGGGAGGGGTGTGGTGTTGCACAAGTCCAAAGTGCGCGCCACCTACTTTCGCCACGCGCTGCCATGCACGCACGGCGCGGCGTTCTTACGACAGCCACGAGTGCCCTCTGCTAGAACTCCGCTCGTGGCCACCACTGAACGACATCGTTCACTTGGGACTGAGATAGGAACCAGTTAAGACTTTCGGAATCAGATAGGCACCAGTGAAGACTTGGCTATCGGATAGGCACTAGGCAGGCCTCAACTATGTATCAGCATTCTGCCGTACTGAACTGTGTAAAAGTTAAGTATTGTATAAATTTTGTGCAATATATATCTCGTTCTAATTTACTCTAGTGTTTCTAGTTTCTGGCTGCTCCCCTCCATACCTGCACCAGCGTGCTATCTTTATTCCTGTGTTGGTCTCATTCCATTCGGCCACCGACACCTACGACGGAAATGAGACACAAAAGCGGCGACAAGGCTGGGATACAAAACTATCAATACATCATTTACAACAGTCACTGTAACAGTATCTCTCCAGTTTATGTACATGTGTTAAAGAAGTCTAAGATCATAATTCATTGCTATGCATTTCATGGCATGTTCTCAAAACAGAACAAATGCGCTTTTCAGAGAAAGTGCTGTTACCTTTGAACAACTCAGAATCTTGCAGAACACAATTGCGTTCAGTTAACAAGATTGTGCGAAAACCTTTTAGAATGCAAGAGGAAAAATGAAGTGGGACAAAAAAATTTTCAGTGGTGATTTATATATATAGACAAAAAATTCCTAGCAGGAAAAATTATATATAAAAAATAAACGAAGATTACTCACCAGGCAAAGGAGCACAGGTGTGACAGCAGCACAAATAAATAGCACACACACACACACACACACACACACACACTCAAATGCTAGCTTTCGCAGCCTAGCTGCTTTTTGCTTTCTACTGTATGTCTGCCAAGTTGTAGTTGCGTCTGTGTAAATGTGTGGGTGTGTGTGCATTTGTTTACCCTCCTTTTTTCCCCCAAGGTAAGTCTTTCCTGTCCCGGGATTGGAATGACTCCTTACCCACTCCTTTAAACCATCATCATTTCTTTTTCCCTCTCCTTCCCTTCTGCTTGACGAAGCAGCTAGGCTGCGAAAGCTAGTGTTTGTGTGTGTGTGTTCTATTTATTTGTGCTGCTTTTACACCTGTGCTCCTTTGCCTGGTGAGTAATCTTCGTCTATTTTATATATATTGCTGTGAGAGACCACGAACACCAACTGCCGGCGTGGCGCAGGGGATAGCTTCATGGACTGCCGGTTCAATCCCCCCACCAGCAAAAATTTATTTCCTTGTAATTAACAATTCCAGAATGGTCTTACGGAACATTTTAACAAGACATTAGTCGACATGCTGTTGATGTACGTCGATGTTGAGCAGAAGGATTGGGATACAATTCTGCCAGTCGTGACATTTGCTTACAATACAGCAAGACAAGACACCACAGGCTTCACTCCGTTTTTCCTGCTCCATGGCCGTGAAGCTGAGACGACAATGGATACGCTGTTCCTGTTCCAAAGGGATGACACTCAGGATAACTATGTTAAACAGCTCATCACCAGGGTTGAAGAAGCAAGACAGCTGTCTCGCATATGGACACTGGACGCCCGGGAGAATGACCGTCAGCAGTATAACAACAAGCACCGACCTGTTGTGTACAGCCCAGGAGATCTGGTATGGATTTTTACCCCTGTACGGAAGGTTGGACTGTCAGAAAAGTTATTGAAGTGATACTTCGTGTCATATGCCACCTGTCAGACATCATATATGAAGTTGAGGATTTTGAGCCTTCGTCGAAACGTCAAAAATGAAGAGACATTGTTCACGTCCTGCACATGAAGCCTTACTACGATCCTGAAGAGCAGGTAGACGACAATGGCTTTTTGTTCAAGGACTTTAAGGACGGTAACGTTTCTGATGAAGGCATGACAGGAATGTCTTTTGTCGATAATCGCAGAGAAGGGAAGGATTCTCTTGAACTGTCATACAGAGGACCCATGACACGGTCAAGATCCAGTACATTGCAGCTGGCTCCACAGGGATCATAACTGGTCGCTGTTTCTGCAGGAGAGGGAGCAATGCCGTGAGAGACCACGAACACCGACTGCCGGCGTGGCGCAGGGGATAGCATCACGGACTGCAGTGCAGAAGGTCACCGGTTCAATCCCACCCACCGGCAAAAATTTATTTCTTTGTAATTAACAATTCCAGAAGGTTCTACATCTTTCTTATGTTCACTTGTAAATTCTACTTGTTTCTTATGTTAACTGTTCTTCTAATTTCTGGTAAATTCTGTCTGTGTATAAATAGCAGAGCACTCTGCCTGAGAGGCAGTCAATGCTGCGTGTATGTTGAGTTTGTAATAAACGTGCTTTCAGTGTAAGTGCTGTGTTCAGTTGACTTCAAAATCAATCCTGCTTCCATTGCAACGTGACAATATTTTCTATTTTTTTTCTTCAGTGAAATCGATGCTTTGTGGTTGTCTATTCATATTTGTCCTGGATTGTTCATTGAGAATTTTACTCATTTTTTTAATGGCGTTGAACCAACACCATCTGTATAGAAGGCCTGTGCCCTGCTGTGCCACATCACGTCATGCAGAGTAACTCCAGACTGCGTAGCTTACTGGCGGGTTGATGGGGCACAGCCCACCACATCACAGCGGCCAGCCAGTGAGCTACGCCATTGAGAGCTACCTACTCTGCATGACGTGACGTGGCTTGGCAGTGCACAGGCCTTCTCTTCAGATGGTGTTAGTTGAATCGTCTTTTGCTTCCTCTCTTTCAATTGGTTCGTAGGTTTGAACGGGTACTTTGTGGACGTTGGTTTGTTTTGTCCTATTTTGATCGTTTTGATAAATCAGTTCTCTTGTTACAGAGGGTGTCGAGTACCATGCGAACAACACTCTGACCGAGCGCACTGAGCAACCACGCCTTAGCAAGTTCTGAACCACTGTGTAACATGTTCATACATCACAAACTAATTCCTTGGCTATTATGCTATAGCAAACAGCTGCGAGAGTAATCCGTGATTCTCAAACTATCAATGGCAGGTGTTAACTAACTTACCAACATTAAAATATAATTCATTGTCCTAAGAATGACATGTTTTTGATAATTTTCAGTGTGCCATTACTTTGAAATGACAACACTTAAGTTAGAATAACAAAATCATCAAATAGGGAAAGCAAGTTGGCGTATGCAAAAGAGATTTTGGGGCAATAAATGTAATGTGACTGATTTACGAATGCCAAATGTACACTGTGTTCCATCCAGGCTATAGTCACTCGTCGGAACACCAAATGTACACTACATCCATTCCGGCCTATAGTCATTCGTAACCAGTACAGGCAAAGAAAATAAAATTTGAACTACCAAGGCAAGACAGGTGATAATATTTTAACAGAAAAATATAATGAAAATATAGAAAGCTGGTTAATGGTTGCAGCAGAGCTGATATATGATGTGGCTGTCTTTACAGATAGCCTAGCCTCAGATTTTATTTATTTATTTATTTATTTATTTATTCTGTTCCATAGGACCCACTTCAGGAGTAAGACTCCATGGTCATGGAACATGTCAATACATTAATTGTTACACAATAATGGTAATAGAAAAAGTGAAAAGAATCAATAAAGAAAAAATAAATTAGCTTAATTGTTTAACTTTTCTAGGAGTTCCTCGACAGAATAAAAGGAGTGAGCCACGAGGTAACTCTTCAATTTAGATTTGAAAGCATGTGGATTAGTGCTAAGATTCTTAAGTTCTTGTGGCAGCTTATTGAAAATGGATGCCGCAGAATACTGCACCCCTTTCTGCACAAGTGTTAAGGTGGTGCGGTGCAAATGTAGATTAGACATCTGTCTAGTATTCACCGAGTGAAAGCTACTAACTCGTGGGAATAAGCTGATATTATTAACAACAAACGACATTAAAGAAAAAACGTATTGTGACGCCAGAGTCAAAATTCCCAGACTACTGAAAAGGGGTCGACATGACGTTCGCGAACTTACACCAGATATTGCTCGAACCGCCCGTTTTTGAGCCAGAAATATCCTTTTTGCATCAGGCGAGTTACCCCAAAAAACAATGCCGTACGTCATAAGTGAGTGAAAGTAAGCGAAATAGACTACTTTTCGTGTTGAAAAATCACTTATCTCAGATATTGTTCTAATGGTAAATATAGCAGAATTTAGTTTTGGAACAAGATCCTGAACATGGGCTTTCCATGACAGCTTACTGTCTATATGAACACCTAGAAATTTGAACTGTTCAGTCTCACTTATCACATGCCCATTATGTGTAATCATAATGTCAGATTTCGTCAAATTATGTGTTAGAAATTGTAAGAACTGAGTTTTACTGTGATTTAACATCAACTTGTTTTCTATTAGCCATGAACTTATCTCTTGAACTGCATTATTTGATACTGTGTCAATATTACGAGCAACATCCTTCACTACCAAGCTGGTATCATCAGCAAACAAAAATATTTTACAATCACCTGTTATACTCGAAGGCATATCATTTATATAAATAAGAAACAGCAATGGTCCCAAAACAGACCCCTGGGGCACCCCATACTTAATTGTGCCCCATTGGGATTGCACGTCATAGCCATTTTCTACATTGCGGAGAATTACCTTCTGTTGTCTATTATTAAAGTAAGAGGTGAACCAGTTGTGGGCTACTCCCCGTATTCCATAATGTTCCAACTTCTGCAACAATATTTTGTGATCAACACAATCAAACGCTTTTGTTAAATCAAAGAAGACGCCTAATGTCCGTAGCCTCTTATTTAACCCATCAAGTGCCTCACAGAGAAACGAAAATATAGCGTTTTCGGTCGTTAAACCACTTCTAAAACCAAACTGTACGTTTGACAGGAAATTATGTGAACTGAAATGATCAATTAATCTTGAATATACAGCCTTTTCAATAACTTTGGAAAAAACCGATGGCATAGAAATAGGTCTATAGTTGTCTACATTATCCCTTTCACCTTTTTTATAAAGCGGTTTCACTACTGAGTACTTTAATCTGTTAGGAAACTGACCATTCCGAAAGGAAAAATTACAAATATGGCTTAGTACTGGGCTAACATATGGAGAACAGTACTTTAGAATTCTGCTAGATACCCCATCATATCCACAAGAGTCCTTAGTCTTTAGTGATTTAATTATTGACTCAATCTCACCTATGGAAGTATCATGAAGGATCATTTCAGGCAACAGCCTCGGAAACGCATTTTCTAAAAACGTTATATGATTACCTGTAGAAACTAGAGTTTTATTTAGTTCCTCTACTATATTCAGAAAGTGATTATTGAATATTGCACATATATCTAACTTGTCAGTAACAGAAACATTCCTACTACGCACTGACGTTATATCTTCTATCTGCTGCTCCTGACCAGACACTTCCTTCACGACTGACCAGATAGTTTTAATTTTATCCCGAGAGTTTGCTATTCTTTTTGCGTACCACATACTTTTTGCATTCTTAATGACATTTTTCAGAACCTTACAGTACTGTTTGTAATGAGCTACTGCATCTTCATTCTGACTGCTTCTAACATTTTGATACAACTCCCGCTTAGTTCTACATGATACTCTTATCCCCTTTGTCATCCACCCTGGCTGTCTGTTACTGAAAGTACCCTGTTTTGAGCGTTCTAGCGGAAAGCAACTTTCAAACAGCATAATAAATGTGTTCAGAAAAGCATTATATTTATTATCTGCATTATCAGCACTATAAACATCCTGCCATTCTTGTTCCTTAATTAGGCTTAAAAAGGTCTCAATTGCAACTGGATTAACTTTTCTGAGTAGTTGATATTTATGTTTAACATTTGTTTGAGAACAAATACTTTTTAGAATTAAAAGTTGGGCATCGTGGTCTGATAGGCCATTTACTATTCTGCTGACAGAGTGCCCCTCTAATAATGAAGAATGAACAAAAATATTGTCAATGGTAGAACTGCTATTTCCTTGCACTCTCGTTGGAAAAAATACTGTTTGCATCATGTTATAGGAATTAAATAGATCTAACAGCTGACGTTTCTTTGAGCTATCACCTACACAATTAATGTTGAAATCTCCACACACAATTAAATTTTTATACTTCCTATACAGTGAACCCAGAACCAATTCCAGCTTGGGCAGAAACATTTTAAAATCTGAGTCAGGGGATCTATAAATAACAACTATTACTAGTTTAGTTCCATTAACATTAACAATTCCTGCACAACATTCAAATATCTGTTCTGTGCAGTGTTTAGAAAAATCGATTGACTCCGATGAAAAATCGTTTTTTACATACATGGCCACTCCCCCACACTGCAAGGAACTCCTAGAGTAAAAGGCAGCTAACCTGTATCCTGGCAAAGGAAGTCTCTGAATTGTCACACCACTTAAAAAGTGCTCTGAAATACCAATAATGTCAGAATCAGTATCAATAAGCATTTCATTAACTTTATCTCTGATACCCTGTATATTTTGATGAAAAACAGTAATTCCCTTATTACTTATATTCTTAGACTTTGTCAAAGGTGGTTCATTTCTTAGAGGGACTTCCTTTAAGCAGTAATATCTATCAGCTGTCTTCAGTCTAAAAAAGGTGCAGCCCTAACACCAACTACTACAGGAATTTTTCCATGAGTGAAACCCCCACCCCCTACTACACTGTCACCTATGAGCTTTGCCAACCTCCCCTTCCCATACCTATTGAGGTGCAGACCGTGCCTAGTAAAATCCGACCTTTGGATAGTTTCAACTGGCACCACTGCAATGTGATCCATGCCCTCCGTCATCAGCGCCTTTTCAAGCCCCATGTTAAGACGGCTGACAGCCGTATTAAGACAAGGCCTATCATGACGCTGAAACAGCTGCACGAAATGCACATTCGTGCCACCAGTTTCATTTGCTATCCTTTCCAGATCACCACCTATATCATATTCCCCGTCCCTATCAAGACTGTTCCCGGCCCCACCCACTATAACTACCTGATCCTCTTTTGAAAAATTCCTACATAAGTCCCCTATGTTACAAGTGACCTGATCTAACCCTGCACTAGGCTTCACTATGCTGGTGACCTGGTACTCACTCCCAAGTACTTCCTGCAACTGTTGGCCAACACCTCTGCCATGAGAACTACCTAGCAGCAGAACCTTCTTCTTCCTAAGAGACCTCTCTACAGATTTCGGCTTACCAAAAGCTGAGGTCTGCTGCGTACTTCCTACACCTACAGCTACAGGAGGTTCATCTCCACTCAACTCTGACAGTTGGTCAAACCTATTTGCAACTTGCAATGTAAAGCTATCTGAATACCTTCTCCTAGCTACCTTCTTGCCAACTGCCAGTTCCCATTCCCCAGCCCCCCTTCCCCTCCTCAACCTACCTAGTTCCTCTTCAGCGTTTTTCAACTGCACCTGAAGGGCGCAGATCAAACGCTCCTGCTCCTCTATCAACTTATTCCTGCTGCAAATCCTACAGTTCCAGGAGAGAACCTCACCACAATGCCCACTGTCTTCCCCACTGCACTCCCCCCCATGAAAATACTTACTACAAATCCCACACTGCAGCCCACTACGCACGAACCTACGACAGAGCCCACACTTTTCACTCATGGTAAAATTTTACAATAATTTGTTAAGAAAAACTAGACGTCTACGTTATGAAGTTAAGTTTCTACAAAATAAGTAGGAAGTACCTCTTAACTACAGCAATCAACAAACCTCAGTCTCTACAAATCAAGTAACAACAACTAATAGTATCAGAAAAGAGCAAATAACACTACCACAGAAACTTTACACTGTTGCTTGTATAAACAAGTTCAAATTCTAGCGTCACTAATAAAACAACTAAACACTGTGAGAGTACAAGAGTTATCAAATACCGTAACTTAAAGTTTCCCAACCTTAACTACGTTAAAAACAGCAAGTCACCTGTTGAAAAGTACTAAAGTTAATAAACAACTAGCGCGATAACACCTCCTGAAATCTAAAACTTTAATAATTTAACTACAATACACAAACACTTATTAGAACTTAGCTTTCGGAGACCGCTACGGCTGGAACCACTCGCCACCAGATGTAAACAAAGCAGTAAGACGTCGATGCCGGCGCACACGCGAACACAAATAACACCACTTAAAGCAATTACGGCACAACAAACGCTAAAATAACTGACGAACCTTTACTAGAACACCTCTAGATTGAATATTGTCACGAAATAACAATTAAAATAATTATATTAATCCTAAAATTATATAAAAAGTCGAGAGCGATGTGCACAGCAGTCCAGCACTCGTGACGTCACGCCAAAGCCTATTCAGACCTATGTCAGGACTGGAGTAGCAAGTGATGGGAAGGTGGAATGGACAGGTCTTGAAGCAGCTGGATCTTCTACAAGAATATGATTCCTGTGGCATGGGGGTAGGAGTAAGGGTGCAATAGGGGGATAGTCTAGGATGTTGTGGGGGTCGGGTGGGCAATGGGACACCACTTTAGAGGGTTGGAAGGATCTTGATGAAGAGCCATCCATCAAACATCCAACCACCACAAATCCTAGTACATTGCTAAGCCACTTACTTCACTAAGATCCTGTCTAACACTCCTAGAGTAGTGTTCTGCTACACACCAAACCCTGACAACATTCTACTCCATCCCTAAGCCACCCTGAATCCCATTCCCCAGCCACAGAGATCATATCCTTGTGGAAGATCCAGGTGTGAGACCTGCCCACTTTACCCACCCAGCACTTCTTGTACTATCAGAAGCAGTGCTACATGTAAAAGCAGTCACATCATAAACCAGCTTTGCTGCAATAGTTACCCTACTTCCTACATTGGAATGACTACTAATCAGCTCTTCATCAGAATTAATAGCCACTTGCCAAAAGCAAGCTGATGTCATATAAGAAGGCGCTTCCACGCATACAGCTGGAGCGATAGGGGGAAGCTGGAAGGGAGGAGCTACGGCCAAGTGCCAACAGTTGTGCCTGTGGGTGAAACATTGTGTAACTCACGCCCAACCTCGTGCCTACAGAATGAACATTATTGACTGTTGTTGCAGTAATGGAGGGCGTTGCGCAGAATGGCTAAAAACTGGGCCAACTTCGTAGGTGTCACCGACTATAATACCAACAAAAATTTTCATTTTTTTTTGCACAACCATTCTAGGATATCATTTTCCACCTAACAATTTCTCCTTCCTGTGTCCAAACACCATTCTCCACTTCATAGTTACATGCCTTCCTCACTGTGTGTGGCTTAGCTTTGGCACAAAAGCACATGTACTGCAAATGCCTAGCTCCCTTCTTCCCAACCCACCCCATCCACCTGAAGTGGTTGGCAAAATAAGAAAAAATGTTTGTTAAGTTTTGGGACCTAACTGCAGAGGTCATCGCTCCCTAAACTTACAAACTACTTAAACTAACTTACCCTAAGAACAACACACACACACACACACACACACAGACACACACACACACACACACACACACACACACACACACACACACATGCCTGAGGGAGGACTGGAACCTCTGACATGGAATGGCTGCACACATCGTAGCAAGGCACCTTAGTGCTAATGGCTATTCCACCACAGCAGTGAAATAAGAGAAAACAACAGAAAGTACTCTCATCATTCTTCATCATGACATCTACCATGCCATACATTAAAAAAATAGATGATTTGACAAGAATGAAACATAGTTATCATGTATAGCTTATTTTTGTTTCCTTATTCTAAACCAAAAATGCTTGGGTTGAGATTTTCATCCCATCAATAAGCTTTTAAATCCAGTGTTAGATACTAGAAATTTGATTGAAAAATTGTTTTACAAATTGTTTGGAACAAGACGAACGAGTCGCCACAAAGCGCGTGATACCCCCGTCCATACCTGGCCAAAACACGTGCCGCTAAGCCATAGTTTTGATGCGCGAGGCTCCCCAGTGTCCCTCATGCAGAAATGACAGGACTCTTGAGTGTAGGGCAGAAGGCATGACCATGAGAGGCTGGTGATCCTTGGTAGCCAATAAGAGAACCCCCTTGCACTTGGACAAGCGCCACAGAAAAGAATAATAATTCCACGGGGGAAGATCGAACCAGCCATTATGAACGTATCCCAAGATTCTACGCAGCACTGGATCGGAGGAGACAGCTGCTAATAATTCAGAAGACGTGATAGGGAATGCCTGGAACATAGCCTTTGCTTTGTCATCCAAATAAAAATTGAGAAGCTCTTCCTGATCAAAATCCAGGTGCGGACCACAGGGGAGGGCACGACAGCCATATCCACATTGGAATGCTGGATGGTGAGCCAGAAATGAATTTCATAATTGTAGCGGGACAAGAAGAGTGCCCGGCACTGAAGACGATGCACAGCCTTATCCGGCAATTCCACGTTAGGCCGAAAAAGAAAGACCAACGGCTTGTTGTCCTTGATGAGGTGGAACTTGATTCTGTATAGGTACATATGAAACTTTCTAAGAGTGTAAACAATAGCCAGCACCTCCTTTTCAACTTGAGATTAGTGTTACTGACTCTGAGTCAATGTTTTAGAAGAGTATGCGATGGGACATTAAGAACCATCGGAGTACTTGTGTGCTAGCACTGCTCCGACAACAAATTGGAACGTGTCGGTAGCAAGGACCAGCTGCTGTCCTTGAGTGTAGGAGGCAAAGCAAGGAGCTGACACTAGAAGCTGCTTGAGCTGACGAAATGCATGTTCGCAGTCATTCGACCACCAAAGAGGTACACACTTATGGAGCAGGCAGTGAAGGGGCTGCACAATAATAGCTGCACCCTGCAGGAAATGGTGGTAGTAGAAAATCTTGCCTAAAAACACCTGCAAATCCTTGGTGGACACAGGGCACAGCAAAGACGTAATGGCTGTCATGTGATCTGGCAAGGGGGGAACCCCCGCCGACGAGATCTCAACCCAAGGTAGGGGATTGATGGCTGGAAAAAACAAAACTTTGCCAGATTGCAACGGAGGCCAGTGGCCTGTAAGACTTGAAACAGGGCCCACAGGTTGCAAAGATGCTCAGTGGTAGTGGCACTTGGGACTACTATGTCATAAAGGTAATTTACACAGCCTGGAACTGGGCGTAGAAGTTTCTCCAGGAAAGAGAACATCGCTGGTGCACTGGCTACACCGAATGGTAACCACTGATACTGGTAAAGTCCAAAAGGCATATTAACAACCAACAGGCGTTTGGAGTCCTCATCAAGGTGAAGTTTAAGTTACACGTCTGCCAAATCCACCTGAGGAAAAGCCTAGGAGCCCTACAGTAACGCCAATCCTGGCTGCTATGAGATGTGCCCGAGACTGATAGTATGAAGACAGGAGATGGCACATGTCATCAAAGGATAATGCTGTGGGTTCCTCCACGGTGGCAAGTTGTCCCAACAACTGATAGATACATGGCAATATCAAAGAGAGAAACAAAGCTTTACACAACGCCAGATCCGACACATCAAAGGCAATGAAATGTTAGCATAAGCGCTTTTCATATGAATCCCAATCTTCCAGGCTATCGTCAAATGCCGAGAACGGTGGCAAAATAGAAACAACGCTCTGAGTATGAGCTGATGATAGTGCGCCAACCGGTAAAGCCAACGCATTAGAACCTGACGGACTGGAGTAGCAACGTTCTGCGAGAGACATAGTGATTGTGACCAAGTTTTTAAGGAAATCAGCCAGAAATTGCGTCCAAGGAGGGAGTTGCAAGTCCCTGTCAGAAGGCATGGCTGGGAGACTGTAGCCCGCCTACCTAACAAGAAACAGGCGCAAATTCGATGCACCTCGTCACCAATGCTTTAACGGTCACACTACAATGACTAGATCTGGTCACTACAAACCACACACTTACAGAGATAAACTGCAACTGCCTGAGTGGAGAGCTGCCTCATCTGTCTGGGTGTCGGCGGTTGCTAGGTGGCATGCTGGCTGCCGCCAGTGCCGCTGTCTCATGGCCAATGGGACACACATGGGTCGGGGCATGCGTTATTCGGAGTGTCGTATGCCGCGACATTACAACACCTCCTAAATGCTTGTTACATCACATCCATACCTCCTCCCAGATATTTTCTGACTTCCATTGCTCTCATGAGGTACAATATCAGCCAGTATCAATGTTGTTACATCAGTGGCAGCAGCAGAAAATGTTTCAGTATTACTGCTAGTGTATTAATCTTATTAAAGTTTAGACAATACTATTATTTACATCCTCGTTACATGTATTAAGTCAATTTAATTACATTATTAATTCGTTATGTATTAAAATCAATTTTATATTATAGGTAACTCAGATGGAAAAAAGTACTGTCTGTGTAAAACACTGGTCCAATGTAAGAGAGGGCCTGATGACTTTAATATGAACTAAGTAAATAAATAAATATTAACAATGGAAAATCTGATTGGAATGTTAAGAATGGTGAATATATAAGAACTCACTGTTAAGAGGCTTGCTGAGCTGCTGACAGGTGTGTAAAATAGACAATCATGTTCACACAACTAAATTTTCAGCCATGGAAAAAAAGATATAGTGGTTGTGTATGTATACCGGTAGTTGTCTAAGTGATCGTGTGAATGTATGTGTTCCTTTTTTCCTTTTACTGATGAAGGCCATTGTCAAAAATTTAGTGATTGTCTATTTTTTGTGGCTGTCAGCAGCTCAGTGAGCCTCTTTATGGTGAATTGTTAAATAGATAATTATAACTAAATTGTATATATATTAATTTTATTTGTATAAACTGAAATAATTGAAAGTTTACCATTGAAAACATAATGTGTATTGAAGGGAAACAAAATTATGAAGTAGCAGGAGTTGAACAACCTGAGCAGCAAAATTAGCAGACTATTATTGTATACAGTGTGCTAAACTAAACACTGTAGATAGTATTAAATGTACTGTTATATATTTTCCTTAAATCTTTCACAAACATTTTCTATTTTCCTATGAGTCAACTGGCAGAAATATTTTAAGAATATGAAAGGTTGATCTGCCTGCTTTTCTCACACAGTTTGAGCCAAATTGGTGAGACCAATCCCTTGATCTCCTTTTGTTAGTGCCTTCCAACAAACTTTAATGTGATTTCAAATGTTTTATTAACTTCATATCAGCATATGCAACACAGATGTTTGAAGCAGTAAAGCAGTCAAATGTATGGAGCTGTTTATATATATGGAAATTTAATTCTGTAATGAATGAGGTTTAAGGAATTTAATAACAAAAGTGTGAGAACATGGGTTTGCAAGATGTTTTCCTGTCTCAGAATACCAAGGAGGAAGAAGCAAATCTGCCATTTCTCTACTACAGGAATAATCCAAACATTTCCTTTAAATGTTATTAAACACTGAAAAGCTAAATGAGAATGATATTGAATTTGCTTTTTCTTGATTCAGTGTCTTAAACACTGCACCACCCAACTGCAGTGAAAGGAAGATATCAGGCTTGGTTAAGTTACTTTTCAAAGTAAGTTACTCCCCTGTAAGGTGACTTAGTTACAGTTATAGTTACAATAAATAGAAAGTAACTGTATCAGTTACAAGTAACTTTACAATTATTTTTACAGTTACTTTTCAAAACTGTAATTATAAATTTGTAAATACGTAATGAATCTTATAAATGTTGCAAGGTAAGAAGCTTTAATGTCAGTCAAGTATTAAATACATTAATACATACACAATAATAATAATACATAAAACATTATTAAATAAATTGTCCATATCATCTTCTATCTTAGTGCATCTCAGTTGTATTGTTTGTTTATTTTCAGCAAAATTTGTTTCTCCATCTCATGAATGTTCCGTTTAATGTTGTTCATTGTTCATGTCTTCATGAAAACTGCCAAATTTGTTGTCTGCTATATATTTGCAACGTGTGTTAGGCTGAAATCGCAGCAATGAGCAAACCTTTCCAAACTATCAATTCACACTGAGAGCTACTCTATGACGTCAAAAATTCTACAGGCATTCCTCTGCGTCTTATTAGGTGACAAGTTCGTAACTTCATGTCTACCTCATTTAGAAAAGGAACACACTGGAAAACAACATTTAATTCTATATGTACTTAGAGCAAAACTGTTATAAAGGAATATTTAGTGCTAGCAAATGATAAACATTGTTTATTTAGCGACACAGCCAGGGAATCTAGCTTTTGTGTTACCACCATGTTGTGAAAATTGGTACCACAGTCCAGAACTAGAAGCGAAGAATGTTGCAGAACTTGTTTAAAACTCATTGTAAACATGCCTTAATGCCAGCAGCGAGCAATGAATTCTGAAGTTTGCTGTGGAGTTTCAACTGCTTTGAATTGTCTTCCTAGCGTCATATAATTTGCAGCAAAAGGAAACATTTTTCCATTCATTATCAACAATTCAAACAATGCAGCATACATTGGCCAAGGCATGCGTGTGGCTTCTTCCTTCTCCATGTCAAAGGGTGAGGAAAATAATCAGAAACTGCACACCATTTTCATATGACGCGTCCGTTGATTGTTATATACTCATTGTTGCCTACATAATTAAAATAAAAACATTATGAATGAATGAGCACTATTAAATGTAATGATGGTACTAAATGTATAATTCATACATTCATACGTATATTGTTGAAGAGATTTAATTTAGAAGCTGCAGTGGAACAGCCGAGCGGATTGAGGTGCTATGCTATGATGTGCGAGGCCGTTGCCTGTCGGGGGTTTGAATTTCCCTCAGGCATGGATGTTTGTGCTGTCTTTAGTATAAGGTAGTTTATAAGTACGTAGTTTGTAAGTTTAGGGACTGATGACCCCACAGTTAAGTCCCATAAGCTTCACAAACATTTTTTTAAATTTAGAAACAAATACTGTTTCTTTTTTCCCTTCAAAGCCTCATATTATGCAGTCTTCAGATACTTACAAAAAATGTGACTCTACTTGCAACAAAAAAGTAACAATATTTCCATTGAATCGTTGACCGATAAAAGTAACTTGCTTATAGTTAAAGTTTCTTGACGCAAATAATAACACCATTACCATCCATTACCTTTGAAAAGTAACTTTTACTAGTAATTGTGTTACAAGTAACGTGTTACTCCACAACCCTTGGAGATATTATGAAGTAGACAAATAAACATGACATTCTGTTTTTTATTATCAAATAAGTAATATTTACCATTAATAATAAGTATGTTACTCATATATCAGAAAAATGAAAGAGTGGTACAGTGACCTTATAAGATGTATTTATAGATGTAAAGTGAAACTATTATTTTATTTTAATAATAATAATAATATTGTATTATAGCAGTTGTTGTTCTGTTTCTCTTATTCCTATCTTTTGTCAATGTCAAAATATTGTTAGCTTACTGCAAGTAATACATGAAATTTCAGGATGCAAATGGCAGAATCTGGAGAATTGATCTGCAGCGTGTTGGCTGTTTACCACCTGAAGACATTTTCCTTTCTCATGCAGGTCCTGTTGTTGATATGGCAGTATCTCCTGTTGGGCCATATATTGCTACATTGGGGTCAGATGGCCGACTGTTTGTGTACAACTACACGAGAAGGAAACTAAGTCTGTGGAAACAGTTTGACATTCCGGGTAGTTGTTTGTTATGGGTCCCATTATCTGTAAGTTTGCTGTTTATGCTTTCATATTACATCTTTTAGAATTTGGTGATGAGAAGTTGTATGACTGGCCTTATATTATTGTGTTGCTTCAGTATTGGATGTTTTGCAGTGTGTCTACTACAATGGCAAAGAATCATTCCTTAAATTGTATACATAATTGATAAATTTATGTTTAAGTTGATCCCTTATATTAACAAATGAAACATATAACAATATGGTCAAATGGATTATGAAGAGTGATTAAAAAATTAAAGGAAAAATATCAGTTAGTAAAAATGCATCATCATAAACTAAAGGCTATGCCTTGTTGATTTATCCACGTCCCTCTCTCCATTGTCATCCTGTTCAATTCTTCATACTGTGGCACATTTTGCACTACACTAGAGCCACATTATGTATATATCACCTTGTTGTCTTGGTCATTCAGAGACCTCGTAGATTTAGTAGCTCTCCCACCTTTAAATAATTATGAAAACACCAGGACGTCTGGTTCTAAGCTGTATGACTAAAACAATGTGACCATTTTTATGCACAAAGATATTTATTAAAACAAATGATTGGCACTGTATAAACACTGAACAATGACTGGCTTATTACTGACTGCATTCACATCAATTCACGCATATATATATATATATATATATATATATATATATATATATATATATATATATATATATATATATATATATATACCTTCTTATAGTACTGGAACATTATAGAAGCAGGGACTAGTTAAATACAGGTTTACAAAATATGTAAATCTAGTACAAAACAAAATTATATGAAATTGTTAAATATAAAATCATTACAATCATATTAAAAGCATTTTCATGACAAAGCAAAATCAATAATGTGAACATAAGTATTTTATGATTACATCATTACAGAGGTTTGTTTATGATTTTTATATTTCTGAATTTACTATAAAAGATTAACATCAAGTTAAGCAGATTATGACATAATGCTTACTACAATTCAATATGTGTCTGAAACTGTTAGTGACAAAATTTGTGTTAAAATTACGTAGTTACGTAATATTGATTTGATTTGATTTGATTTTCTTAGGGAAGCCAAAAAAGTCTTGGTCCAACCTGCCACTGCCCGCAACGAAACTCAGTTTATTGTGCGGTATCGCTCCCTTTATATCTAGTAAAGCCAACCAATGCCCTTGAACAGTGCAAAGAGTCCCTTTACCAGTTCTGTATTAGACACAATTTCTTCGGGTCTGGTTGTCCCAAATGTTCTGTGCCTTTTACTCTCCAATGCAATGCATTTGAAGATTAGATGTGATGCAGTTTCATTACCGTCATCACAGATCCTATATTTAGGGTCCTCTTCTGTTATTCCCATTGTATGTAGGTGTTTTTTGAAATTCCCATGGCCTGTCAGCAATCCAACCATGAGTCTAATATCTCTCCTGTTCAGGCCCAGGATTGCAGAGCTTCTATTAAAACATGGCTTTGGCATCATTACCTTGCCATGTTTTTGTTGATAGACTTTGGTCCAATATTCTACGTGCTGTCTTCTGAGCCAGTTACGTAGCTCCATTTTGATCATTGCCTTGGTGATTGTCAGGACAGGTTCCGGTCCAATAAATGGAGTCTCTGCTCCCATCCTGGCTCATCTGTCAGCATGTTCGTTACCACTGATCCCTGAGTGGCCAGGGACACACAATAGGTTTACTCTATTGCTTTCCCCTAGCTCCACCAGAACCCTGTGACATTCTGAAACAATTTTAGACCTTGTTGCAGGAGCTGCAAGTGATCTCAGGGCTGCCTGGCTGTCTGAATAGATACAGATGCTACAGTATTTGTAGCACCTATGCAAATTCTCTTCCACACACACACTGATGGCAGTGATTTCGGCCTGGAATACTGAGACCAGTTTCCCTAGAGAGATGATGCCCTCCAAACTTGGCTGTACCCCGTATACCCCGGCCCCAACTCCTTGGTCTGATTTTGACCCATCAGTGAAGCAGACAATATCCCCCGTACGGTGTCGAACTATTTTCTCCCACTGCTCCCTAGTTCCAGTTGTAATATTGAAAGGCTTGTTGAAGCAGTATGGGGTTATAATATAGTCGGCTGGCATTTCCCCAACCTTTCCTATATTTACCTCACTCACTATTTTAGTGTGTGATTATGGATATCCCACAGAGTTCCAGTTTTTACCAGTTTTGAGTCTGTATGCACCAGCCACTGCCTCCATCTTGACCCAAAGGTGTAATGGTGGCACATCCAACGTGGTTCCCATCCCAGCAGTTGGTGTGCTGCTAATTCCGCCTGTTATGGCTCAGCAGGCTAATCTCTGCACCTTACTAAGCTCCTTATCAGCAACCTGCTGTTCTACCTTCTTCCACCACACGACCGCCCCATAGGTGATCTTGGGTCTAATCACTGTGGTGTATATCCAGTGCATACCCTTGGGGCTCAGGCCCCAATTTTTGCCACAAGCTCTCCTGGTACTTACCAGAGTACCTTTTGCCTTGGAGCAAATATTCCTAATGTGAGGGGTCCATGTCAGTTTCTCATCTAAGGTAACCCCTAGATATTTCACTGTCCCTTCACAGATAGCTCTTCATTAAAAGGCTTTAGATTCCAACTTGAATGTTGGATATGCTTCTTTGTGAATGGTACAAGAGTCTTCTTAGGACTAACCCCCAGATCCTGTTTTCTGCACCAGTCTTGCATAATGTCCAATGCACCTTGTGCCATATTCTTGACTGTGTCGGCAAATTTGCCAAGTATTATTATGACAAGATCATCTGCAAATCCTTGGCAAAAGTACTGCCTAGAGTTTAATTCTCCAATGAGTTCATTCACCACTAGATTCCACAATAAAGAGGAAAGAACTCCTCCTTGTGGGCAACCCCTAGTGGTGTTGATTACCATTTTTCATTCATCATGGTAGCCTCTGTAATATTGTGTTTTCTTTCTCCCGATCAGGTGTTGGAGTAGTAGTAACTGTTCATAGCCACTATTAAAGTTCACTAATGGTACAATAATACAAGAAAGTAATTTGGTAGATCTGACACATTTAGGTAACTTTATAGATAGAAGACTCATAAAATGAAGCAGAACCTGACTTTAAAGTTTAGCGGCAGTAGTAATTTGGAATGAAAGCAACACCTGAGTACAATATTACACAAAGAAACTAGCAGATTCCGCGATGACCTTTCTTACCATGATGATTATGTTAAGTAGACTGGACGTAGCAGATGAAGCTGTAAAACCTCTTGCTGCATTGTGTAAAATGATGCTTGGTTGGCTTGGAGCAGATTGTACTATCTGAATGGCCTTTAAAAAAAAAAATGTTAAGTTAACTTTTGTGACAAAAGGCTCTTTAAATCGTTCGGATTTCATTTAATTCTGAAGATTTCTTTTTAGGTATTACTAGAGAGTCACATTCATGAAAATTACAAGTCATGAGATCTCAAAGTACATCTAGTAAATTATAGATGCAAGTCCAACAATGGGTCCAAGCATCATATTACATAATCAAGATTACTGCTGGAAAAATAGAAACACTTCATGAATTATTAAAGGTGGGTCATTTGAAATAAGTAAAAGATTTATACATAACTAATATTTTCGCCATGCTTCATAAGAAAAACAATCTCACATTTAATAATGAAGAAGTCCCTGATGCGCGACTGTTCTCAATGAGGTAGGAAAGATGAAAGACCAAGTGCACAAAATGCATTCTGGGCAGCTCGTAAAAGATAGATGAAAATAAAAAATATAAAATGAACGTAATTAGCTGCCAGAGAAAGCTGTGGTCAGCGATAAGCATCGTAAATACATTATTTATCGAATGAAAATTGTTAATGTAATACTACACCTCAACCTTTCTTCCACTGAGCATGGCCGTAGTCCACCTACATATAGTGGTCCCTAAGTCATGCACCTCTGCTGCCCTAACATTGGAATCGAAGGTCGTGTTGCTAAAAGCCCCCTCGATGTCCAGGAAGATACAGAGGGCTATTTGCTTAAAGTGTAGTGCTTTCTCCACCTTCCCAACGAGTTGGTGGAGAGCTGTCTCACATGATTTAGCTGGCTGATGTGCATGTTGGTTTGAATGTAGAGGAGCCCTACTTAACCTTGTTTCTCCAACACGCACATTAACCAGATTTTCCAATGTCTTAAGAATGAAGGAGGCTGAGTGGTCTTATATCCTTGGCCTTGGTATGATCAATTCTCCCTGGTTTTGGAATGAAGACAACCTTCACTGCCCTCCAGGCATTGGGAATGATTCCTGCTGCTAGGCTAACCCTGAATAACCCACATAGGAATCTAATAAGATTTTCTCCCGCTTGTTGCAGGAGAGCTGGAAAGATTCCATCGGGGCCAGGTGACTTGAATGGTTGAAATGTTCCCACCGCCCATTGGACCTTACTGAAATCAACACACTCCTTGGCCAAATCCCAGTCCTCTTTGCGAATACCTGAGAACCGTTGTCTCTCAGAAATCACATTCTTGTCTGAGTTATCCACCAGAGTATATTGAGGAAAGTGAGTCTTGAGGAGCAGTTCCAGCAGTTCATGTGTTCTCTTTGTATACTCCCCATCCTCCTTCCTCAATGTTCCTCCTGGATTAGTTGGTAACCTAGTGAGGATTTTATGAAGTCTTGCTTGAGCAGCCGTGCCCTCCACTTCCTCACAGAATACCTTCCAGGATGCCCGTCTGATGGCAAAGTTGTAATTGACAAGGGCCTCACGATAATTTGCCCATTGTCCTTTGTGCCTCGCAAGGTTAAACAGTCTGCGCACCTGTTTCCTTTGCATTTACAGGGTATTATTCCACCAAGGCACATTCCTGTTTGTGCGCTTCTTGGTGATTGAGCAGTTGTCCTGGTATGAGGTCACTATAGCAGAAGTTATGGCCTCTGCTACTTCTTCAACCTCTGCTGGATTCCTTATCGAGGTTTTAATTTCCGATAGGCTGAAGTCAAGTTCTCTCCTATATGTCTCCCAGTCCCTTTTCCTGGGATTCCTATAGGCCATGGTCTGTCTGGTTCCCATTTCAACCTTGAATATAATATACATGTGATCTGATGAGGATGGCTCCAGGACCACATGCCACTGTTTGACGTAACTGCCTATCATCATGGAACCAAAAGTTATGTCAATTACTTCTTCCCTTCTACTATTCCTGAATGTAGGTTCATCACCCATATTCAGGATCTCCAAGTTGTTAGATAGGAGAAATTCAAGAAGGTGCTCATCTCTACTGTTGGTGTCCTTGCTGCCCCACGATAAATTGTGGGCATTGGCATCACATCCCACCAACAGTTTGTCACCTTGCTGATGGCAGGCTTCTGTCAGTCTCCTCACTTCCAAAGAAGGAGGAGAGCTGTCTTCGTGAGGGAGGCCGAAACAATTTCTCTCGTGATACCTTCCTCACGTTGCTGCATCCTGTCTCCCCAGGCGATGGCTCAGGGTAGCAGTGGCCCCTTTACTGTGTTGCAGGTTTATCTGCAGCACTTCCAGTCCCCATCTTGCTGCCATTGTTGCCTTTAAGATCTTTGATTACCCTGACAGCGACCTGTGACAACCCTAAAAACAGTTTCAGGCCTTTCTCTCGCATTGCCTTCAGGGACTTCTCTCTGACCTCCACCACCAGGGTTCGTCCTTCCGGAACGACCTTTTGGTTAATTACCCTCCAATCCTCTGTCAAGACTTTTGGGTTCATGACCCTTATTTTCTCGAACAGATTCTTTGGAGAGAAATCTTTAAGGATCTTTGGTACCTATATTGGAGTTCAGCTGCTGCCTTGACCAGCAGCTTCGCATCTTCCCACAGGGATATCATGGGCATCTTGTCCTTAAGCCATACTGCTGAGTGCTCCTCGTCACAGACAAAAATGAGGGCACCGCAATCTAGATAGACCCTCCTGAATTTGGGTGCTGGACCAGCGTCCCCCCAATCTCTTCAAAGAGGGCTTTCTGCACGAGCTCCTCCTGCTGCGAGGTGATGCTCACCAGTGGGTATCCTTCTTGGACAACCGCCATTCTAAAGACTGAGACTGCAGTACTATAGGTCTTTTTCCCTATTTCCTGCCTCAACCTTTTAGGATCATGCTTGTCCAGAGAGGAGGAAGTCTTAGATTCCTCCCTAACCCTCTTGCCACCTGTCTTTGACGTCGAGGGGGTCTGTGTATCCCCTTCGACCTGAGGCAGTTTCTTTTTGGGGGTCTTGGGCTCAAGCCCTTTCGATTCCCTCCACTTATGCTTAGGAAGCCATTCTTTTCCTTCCGTTTGCTTCTGTTCCTTGAGAAGTTTTCTCCTCTGAGCCCCAGACAAGGCCTTAATCCTAATCTGGTTCCACTTCTTGCTCAGGTCTAGACCCTGATTCAGAAGTAGAAGTGCACTCCATCGGTCCTGATCCCGATGTCTGAGTATCTGAGGTCTCAGATTGCCCCTCAGATTCTTTTAAAATACTTTCTTTCTCTGTGTTCATCTTAGTCCCACGAGATTTGGGGATTTATATGGGTCACACAATGATAACCCCGCGCGGTGCAAGGCTACTTACTCAGGGAAGTCACCCGGTATCCCTGATGCTCCGTTCGAGACACATCCACCCATGTGCCACGCACCCCTCGGCACGGATCGCATCACACCTTGGATTAGGAAAGGAATTGGGAAAGGACTGGGAGAGGATAAGGAAGATGGGACGTTGTGGGACACTCTTTGTCTGATCCATCAGCTGAGGTCTTTCTGGCAGTAGGTTCTCTACCTTCAATATAGCCCTCAGCTTCCCACGGATGTGCATGCCTCTTCACCCACACGGACAGTGCTTCGTCAAGGTGGTGTCCCCTGGAGAGGTATTTAATATTAGTATTACAATTTTTATAATCAAATATTTTACTAAAATTTTCATAAAATACCTTGCACAGTCTTTTATCATATTATGTTTTATGAATAATTTTCTAATTATACCTGAAAGAAAAGGTTTAGTTAAAATAGGCATCTAACACTGCAATTGTCCAAACAAACAGGATTTTATAGGGTATATAGTATATACATTACAATACAATTTTATCCCCATATCTTCTGTGATGTTATTAAAATATGTTGCTGTTAGCCTCCCTCTTGATTTTTTCCCTAAAACTTTTCCTTCAAATACATTCTTTAGGAACTGGTTGTGTCTCATTGTGTGCCATATCATTTTTGATTTTCTTCTTCCTATATAATTTAGCAGCACTGTACTCTTATTCACTTCTCTTAAGACCTGTTCATTACTTTTGCTATCTACTCAGCTTGTTTTCATCATTCTTCTCCATATCCACATTTCCATTGCTTCCAGTCTCTTTTTCTCTGCCTTTCCGAGTGTCCACGCTTCACATCCATATGTTAATACACTCCAAACAAATGTTTTGGCAAACTTTTGCCTACTTTCTAGGCTTACATGAGTGTCTGCTTGTAAATTTTTTTTTTTTTTTTTTTTTTTTTTTTTTTTTTTTTTTTTTTTTTTTTTTTTTTTTTTGGAAAGCTTGCTTTTCCAAGGCTATTATTCTTCTCTTTTTATCTGTGATACGTTTATTGTCGTCAGTGATTGTGCTCCCCAAATAACAGAAGTTCTCAACCTGCTCTAGAACATCATCTTCTAGTTTAATATTAACTTTACCCTTTTCTTTTGTCTTCCCTACTATCATTAAATTATTAAATTCTCCTAGGATTTTGGCAAATTTTAGCAACATAAAATCCATTTCTTTTACTGAGTCAGCAAGTACTACTATATCACCTGCAAAATGGATACCGTGTATTTATTCCCCATTAATTTTACTTCCTTTGGTTGTTCTTTTCAACTTTTCAATTGCTTTTTCAATAAATAAGTTGAACAAATGTGGTGATAATGGGCACCCTTGCCTTACTCCCCTCTTTATTTTTGCTTTCTTCTTCACACCATTAACTTCTATCTCTGCTTCCTGTCTTTTATACAGGTTTCATATTAATCTCCAGTCCCTCCAATCAAAATTTATTTCCTTCATTGTTCGGAATAACAATTTCCAATTCACCATGTCAAATGCTTTTTGTAAATCTATAAAGGTCAACTATGTTTTTCTATTAACTCCAATTCATCTTTCTAATACCATCCTCAGAGCTAGTATTGCCTCTCTAGTTCCTTTTCCAGATCTAAACCAAATTGGTCTTCTCCTAGGTTTGCCTCAGTTTTCTTTTTTATTGAGTTTTTCTTATTATGTTTAAGATTATATTGGAAGTGAGGGATAGTAAGGAGATAGTTATATTGTTCTCACAGTCCATGGCATTTCCTTTTATTTATTTATTTTATTATTACTGTTTTGCTGTTAAGCAAATCTTTCAATGGTTCTTTTCCCAGGGGACTGATAACCCAGTCGTTTAGCCCCCCTTTAAAACCCCCAACAACAACAACAACAATGGTTCTTTTCCATTTCCATAGCACTCTTTAAAAAGTTTGTATAAGTACGCTTTTGTCGATTCTCCAATTTTCTTTAATATTTATGCTGGGATGTTATCTATGCATGTTGCTTTACCATTACTTAGAAAAGTCAAGGCACCGTTGAATTCTTCTTTGGATATAGGTGGCCCTATCGTGTCATTACCTACACTGTTCTCTTCTTCCACAATTTTCCTTTCATTAGCAGTATCTTCTCCTCCTTTTAGTACTTCAATATACTCTTTCCAGCTTTCACATACAGTAGAACCTCGTTTTTACACTTTTCAGGGGACTTCAGTGAAATGGTGTAAAATGCAGGAAAATGTAAAATGCAGGAAATAATATTTTAAATGGTAAAATATGCTTACTGGATCAGCCTTGCATTTTTGTAGTTTATGTGTGATACATGTACATAATAGACATCTAAATACTCGCCAGGGAGTTGATTATACAATAAAGGTTATCCAAATTTTTACTATTTTAAGCGCCAGGAAAACTGGTAATTTTATTGGAAGTGAAATTACGTCAAAAATTTCTATTCATTATAATTGAGGACGCTGCTATTTTAAGTGCCAGGCAGAACTGGTAATTTTATGGGAAGTGTAAATTTTTGACGTAATTTCAGTCATTATAATCAAGGATGCCGCTATTTTGAGAGCCAGGCAAACTGTTAATTTTATGGGAAGTACAAATTTTTGATGTAGGCCTAATTTCCTTCATTATAATCGAGGACGCCACTATTTTAAGCGCCAGGCAAACTGGTAATTTTATGGGAAGTGGAAATTTTTGACCTAATTTCAGTCATTATAATCGAGGATGCCGCTATTTTAAGTGCCAGGCAAACTGGTAATTTTATGGGAATTAGAAATTTTTGGTGTAATTTCATTCATTATAATCGAGGACGCCACTGCTGGGCTATAACACATCTTCAAAATTACCTGAACCGCTTCGATAGATATCGTTTGGACGCAGCTGCCAGGCTATGTAACACATCTTCAAAATTACTGCCTTTTACCGGAATTAATTATTTACATAGTAAAACTCCTACAGTTCCGTTAGTTTTGTATTTTACGATGTTTCACACGACAACATTCGAGAATTTATTCGCGTTCTCGAGTACAAACATATGCATAAGTATTTTTGTGACATTTGCATGGGATCGGCATCTCTCACTATTATCGCTTTTTTGAAGTTGTGGGTATTATGATACCCAACTGTGACAGATAAAGTTCTTTATTAACCAGAAATATGTATCACAAAAACAACGCAACTATTTATTCTCACTTCAACAAAGCAACTGATTCTGATTGTTTGAGTACTCGCCAGCTGCTCTGGCAAAGAAGCTAGCGGAAAGACGAACTACACCGCCACAAATCAGCGTTATTCTCTCGTTAACAAACCGTTCTGTTTGTCTGAGTACATGCCAGGCGCTCTGCCAAAGAAGCTGGTGAAAAGAAGAACTACATTGCCACAAATCGACGCATCTTTAAGTCAACAACGAAACGCGAAATATATGTTTGAATAAACGCAAAGTGTCAAGAAACTCAAATGTGAATAATTTTTAAGCACTATACTTTAAGGGGAAAGCCATGATAGTGTCAATGTATGTACATTAAGTCGTTTTTCTTCACGAACATGCTTTCAAAAAGTGTAAAACCCGGGAAAAGCATAAATATGTTAATGCAAAAACGAGGGTGAATTAACAATGTAAACATAGGAAATTTGATGGGACCGACAAAAAATGGTGTAAATGGTGGGAAAACATAAAAACCAAGAATTTAAAAATGAGGTTTTACTGTACATCCTCTAATTTGAAAAGTATGTCACTGTTTTTATTCTTGACCATATTTGTTTTTGTTCTTGTCTTTGTCTGCATTGCTTTAATTTTTGAGTAGGCTTTATTGCTTTGACCTCCATTTAGATCTTGTTGAATTTCCTCATGTTTGTCATGAATCCACTTTTCTTTTTCCAATCTACATTTCTGTGTAATTGCATTTTTTACTCTTTTGTACTTGTGGAAATCTTTTTTCCTTAGTCTGTTTTGTTCTTCAATAAGGTCTAATATTTCCTTGGTCATCCATGGTCTTCTTGGTTCTAGTTTCCTTAATCCTACTAGTTCTTTAGCAGCTACTTCTATGGTCTCTTTGAATCCTTCTCATCCCCTCCTGTTACCCATCAGGTTATCGATCAATTCTTGCATGTCCGCAGCTACTTGCTTTCCTTAAGTTTTTCTACACACCATCTTTGTTGCTTAGTTCTTTTACATTTGTTAAATTTGCTGTTATTGTATGCTATCACTAGAACATGGTCATTGTCAATATCATATCCAGGATATGAATGGCTAGACTTTATTTGATGAATAAATTTCTTCTTGTCTAGGATATGATCTATCTGATACCTTTTGCCATGTACAAGACTTTTCCGTGTATATCTTCTTCTCTTGGGCATTTCAAAACATGTGTTGGTGATTATCATCTCATACTGTTCACAGAAATCTAGCAACCTTACTCCTCTAGAAATTAATTCAGGAAAAAAAGTGCAGCCAATAAATCTTTATGTACTACACTTTTGTAATGATTTAAAAGCAACTTGTGGGGCTGAATTTTCTTACACAATAAATTATGCTGACAGAGTTGCTGCTTCAAACAGGTTATGTTCAAAATCATTGTAAATAAAGCATTGGAGAAGTATGTGTTAACCAAGAGGATTAAGGATGGGAAAGACCATGGTTTAATAATAATATTCGAAAAATGCTGCGAAAGCAAAGACAGTTGCACTCTCAGTGCAAAAAACATCAAGCAAATCAAATCAGGCAAAATTTAGTAAAGATTCACATGGTTGCGTGAAGCATACAGTAACTACCACTGCCATACCTGAACTGTGGTGGCTCTTGTTTCATGTTTTGTGAGTATTTTCTTCTGATCTGTTATCTAGTGCTTGCTACTGCTTTGTTTGTAATTTCTGGCATCTTACTTTGTTTACTTGGGTTTATTTTCTAATTCCTCTGATTTTCATTGACTTACTGTCACCGATTGCCTTCTTTATTCCTATGATCTGTTGTACAGTGAATTCTGTCATTATTTTGGTGCCAGTATGTCTCTAGCCATACTGTCGATTATCTTTCCGTTACCTATCACCGACAGCACCTTTGTCGCTATCAGTGGCCATGTCTTATCGAGATGAATTCTTTTGCGCTCATAAGTGCAGCCTCTTGCAACAGAAAGTACAGTTCAGCAAGTGGAGTCATTCTGTACGTGGGCCGGCGGGAGCAGTGTGGACTGGGGCTGCAGCAGAGTGAGCAGCCTGTTCCGCCAGTGTGTTTGTGTGTGGTGCCAGTGACGATCTCATCATGCTAGCTATATATACCTGTAGCAGTTATTTAGCATTTACAGCATATATGAAATTCATCTAGCTCTAATCATGACCTATCCTCACAGCTTTGCATCTGCTGTTACTCACTTGAAATTTTCCAAAATTTACAACACTCCTGCAAACATTGAATATTGCAGAGTTATGACTTAATGAAAGATTGGATGATTGATTATGAAATGTTCCTCACAAATCTTCTTAAGAACATGGAGGAATATTTGAATTCAGATTATTGAAACAGTTAAGTAACGCAACCATTAATCTTAGTGAATACAAAGTATCCTTCATCTAATAACAAATCCACTCTGCCAGTGTGGACAATTGAACACAAATAAATAAATCTTTCTGGTAACTCATTGGATTTACAACAATGCACTATAATCAACTATTCACAAGTCTCTCCTTCTAGAGTCTGTTTACTTGGAAACTGAAGTCTGAACTAGGTGGCAAGCTAATGTTGCTTCTGACAACCAGGTTCATTGTCTGTGACGAAGAGGCCAGGTCGTGGAGCATGTGGTGTGGCAGTGTTGCTAGTCCATATTTCTTGAAGGTGATAGTCTTCTGAGATTGACATCGGTCCGGCTGGTGAAGATAGAACTTGCCAGAAATAGCAGGGCTGCGGAAGCCCACATTTCCTTTCGGTGCAGTGGATGCAGAAAGTGATCCGCTGTGGCGGCAACCCCTACAGCCTTTGCTGAAGAGCCCTCTACCAGCTGTTGGTTACATATCAGGTAGCACACTAAGATATAGGTGTGAGGATGCAACCTGGCATGGTGCAGCTATCTGTTGGGTTGACTACAGTGAAGGGGTTAACATTAACCCATTAGCACTCGCGCATGAGCATTTTGCTCACAGTAATTTTAAAACAATCGGAATTTTACCGATGTTAAATAGTCAAATATGTATGTTTTCTTATAAACACAACTAGAAATACTTATTTAGACATATTAAGTACATTACAAACTGTTCTTTGAATCTCAGAAAAATGATATACACGCGATCGATCGCCTAACTTTTAAAGGTGCGAGTTCTCGCAAATAAAAACTCTTTACTGAACAGTTTCTTATTGCCTATACTCCAGATATTGCAGAAGTTTTCCCTGTGTTGCAGAACTAACACCCCTGCTGGAAAAGGATATTGCAAAGATATGGCTTAGTGACAGCCTGGGGTGTTATTTCCAGAATGAATTTTCACTCTCCAGTGGAGTGTGTGTTGATGTGAAACTTCCTAACATTTGAAATTTATGTGCAGGACCAGGATTTGAACAAAGGACCTCTGCAATGTTGGGCAAGTGCTCTACTAACTGAGCTGTCTGAACATCTACCTGTTCTCAGTGATTTACTTCCATTGTTTCTCATCCAATACCTTCCAAACTTTACAGATTACCCTCCACCTACATTACATGATTCCTAGCTGAGTGTATGATGATAAAATCATCCTGGCCATCAACAGTATCTAGACTCTTGAGGTGGTGGTTCATTTATTCTGTTCAGTGTTTCTTGCTATAAATAATTTTGCCTGTTTTTGTGCATGCTTCGGTGTCTTTTCTAGAGCCTGAAAATACTTTTATGAGCAGTAAGAAAGTCAGTCAACTAGTCCACACTTCAAGCTCATTGAAAACAAAATAGAATGTTAATAACATCTATTAAATTCAGAGGACTTGAAAACTGCAACAAAAATGAATTTCTACATTTATTAATAAAGGTGTAAATTATTTAAAACATCGTATGTGCACTCTTCTTTCAATTTTCACTGAATTATTCCTCTCTGTGAACGATACTTGGAACAGCACAGACCCACACTCCACATGAAATTCCAGCTTTACTGTGTTAATTATTGAGCAGCTAATGTCAGTAGTGTGCATCTCAACAGTAGAGAACCTGTCTTACAACTTGCCATGTGGATTTTCAAAAGTCTACATGCACCAACATGCAATACAAGATTGAAATGGAATTAAGGGATATGTTCATCTCTTCAAGTTTGTCAGATTCTATAACTAATTCAAAATAGCTGAAGCTAAAAGTGACCAGATACATTCGAAGCATAGTAAATTGCCTTGCTTCTTGGTTGATGCACGCTGTATGCGATCTTGGCTTGAAATGACTGCCATCTTCACTTACTGTTTCCTTATATTTTTATTCATTTAAATATTTACTCCTGGGATTGGAATGGCTCCTTACCCACTCCCTTAAAACTTTCATCATTTCCTTTTCCCTCTCCTTCCCTTCTGCCTGAAGAAGCAGCCAGGCTGCGAAAGCTAGCTAGGCTGCAAAAGCTAGCGTGTGTGTGTGTGTGTGTGTGTGTGTGTGTGTGTGTGTGTGTGTGTGTGTGTGTATTATTTGTGTTACTATCACTACCGGTGCTCCTTCGCCTGGTGAGTAATCTTCATCTAGGAATTTTTCCTTTATAATATTTGTATCATAAATATTTACTCATTTATTTAACCTGGCAAGATTAGGGCCTCTGGGCCCTCTCTTACATCCAACCAGGTGCTCTACATATTTCTGTTTCCAGTAGTATACTAATTCTATAAAAATGAAACAGTACAGATAACAAAAGAAGTTCACACAGTTTATATATCCGTTATTAATAAATAACAATCCAAAATGTCAGGTTTACAATATGATAAGTTCATAATTATGGCTTTTAGCAGTAATAGGCATGATGGAAGAAGTGGAAAATGGAGGGAAAAGTGTGTGTAATAATACTCAAAGAGATTGAACAGAAGAGCAGATGGTGTGATTTATGGTGAGAGAAAGAGGAGGAGGAAAAGTAATGGAGAGATGAATATTGGTTTTACTATTAGACAGAGAGGAAGTTGACTGTGCGAGTGAATTTTGGGAAATGTTTTAAGAGAATCGCAGTAGGAAGTGTTTCATATTGGCCCACTTTAGGTTACGGTAGTAACACTAAAAGTGGTCCTTTGCAATCTGACACGAAAATTGAATAATCGAATTTGTAGAGGATAAAATTCTCTACAACTTTGCTCTTTTATGTTTTTTTTTTTTTTTTCTTTCATATCTCATATCGTTTCAGAGATATTTACAAAAATAATGGTGATTCAGGGATGTATGTGTGTCTGTCTGTAACCACTCAACTGATCAGCACCAATTTTTACAGACATAATTGTAGGACACCAGAGACCAGAACCTCCCTTTTTCAAATTTTTCAGACAAAAAATACGGCAGTAATACCTAAAAAAGCCGTTTGTAATATAATTGTAATTTCGAACCAACCATTCATCTGACACGAAAATTGAATATCCTAATTGGTATAGGGGAAAAGTCTCTACAACTTTGCTCTATTATGTTTTTTTCACATCTTGCATTGTTGCAGAGATATTTGCAAAAATAACGGAGATTTGTCACCCTCCATTAATTTTACGAAAACCAGCTGTTCACAGCTGTCACGTAACATTAACTCTCTCTGGCATATGCCATCTTGCGTTGCGTATTTGATGATTTTCTAATTATAACTTACACATTGTTATTTCAAAGCAATGGTGCACTGAAGAATTAACAAAAACACGTCGTTCTTTGTACGAAAAATGATAATCTAGTGTCTAAAAATGCCACATTAGCATCAGTTAACAACTGCCATCAATAGTATGAAAATTAAGGGCAAATTTCGTAATTGTTCACTGTAGTGTAGTAAGCAGCGTGTTGGATTGTGATGCACATGGTCCGTGGTTCGGGACCCGCCACTACCAAAAATTTTTTTTCTCCTTTTTTTGCTAAAGAGGTTGGGTGTTGGGTGCATAGATGTTATCACAATAGTAGAATCGTAATCATATAACTATAATTTTTTATTATTTACATTATTATTTTTGTCCGAAATGTTTGCAAAAAATTATAAAACTACAAATTTAAAGTGGGCCGTGAAACACGTCAGTGCAATTTTTTTTTTCTTAAATGTAGCAGAAGACTAAATTCTAGAAATCAGGGTAGCTTGTTTCAGAGGCGAACAGGAGTGACAGTGAAGGAGTTTACAAATGTTTTTGTTTTACGAATGTGTATAGCTAGGATACTAGATAAGTGGGATGGGATCTTGTGTTAATATTATTATGGCACAAAAGTTGTTTAAATTCTGAGGCTAGGTGCCAGGGTGGGTGTTCACTGAGCAGTTATTGGTGTATGTAGAGCTGGGGTAGTTCTGTAGTTTGGCTGTTGGCACCCCAACTGGGCATATGAAACACTAATATGGTGATCCCAAAAGCTTGTTTTCTAGCAGACCCACACCATACATTAAGTCAGCAAATGACATTTTAAATTTTAATTGATTTATTGGCTGATTATCAGTCAACAGTTGCAAGTCTTCTTGCATTTACATGTTTTGATCCATGAGGATCATCTTCAGAATTGACATAACATAGACGAGACATGTTGCAGTCGCAACTATGAAGATTCTGAAGATGATCCTCATGGATCGAAACACTGACAATAAATCATTTCAAATATTAGTGCAGTTGCTGACTCTCGCAATTCGATTATTTAGACTATAGTAAAAATGGGTATTTTAAATGTTTATTTCAGTTGAATGCTGCACTATTTTTTAAAAAATTTATAGCTGTTAGTTAAAGACAATGTCTGTTTCAGCTTTCTCCTATTCTCAAGTTACAGTTTAATATTCTAGAGTGATTTTTCTTTGTAGCTTTTGTGCTCAAATATTTTACACAATTTATTGAGCAGTTATTATTTGCACTATTATTTATTTTTTACAGTTCACACCAGTGAAATTTATCTGTTTACAAGTAATATATGTTTTATGATTTGATGGAATTTCAGTGATGTAAGCTATGAACAAAAATCGTAATATTGTAGCTCTGAAATTTTTATACTTTAATGTCTGTGGTTGTATAAAAGATCATAATATTTGATTCTTGTTTTCAGTGATATAATTTATGTTAATATCTTTGTTGTCTGCAGCTTGAAGTGTCAAAAGTTATCCTTTTTCTTTCATGAAACCGATAAACTTTTCTAAATACCATTTGTGCCTTAAACCTGTTTTCTCATTAAGAATTGTTTGGAAATGCATCCATGGCATATATATTTCAAGTTTTTATTTTAGAGATTCATGAGTGAGAAATTAAAACTATCTTTTAACACAGGCAATAAGCTATCAGCGACATTCTCAATGTGGGTGACCAAGAGATTGTACATTTATTGGACACTGAAAGTGCTATAGCAGTGCTCCAATTTTCCTTCTTTTTCCTATTAAACTAATAATGTGGCTGTATGTTGGAAACTAGTGAAGTTGCTAACATTTTTTCTTATGCATTGAAATAAATATCTAATATTAAAAATAATAGAAAACCTGGACTTTTGAGTAAGATGTCGTAATGCTTCATATATTTGTGAGAATTCAAGATGTCACCTGTGTGTTATGTGTTTAATAATCCAATAATGTAATTAACATGCAATTAATGGTAATACCATAACACCTCATAATTATCTAATGGCAAAAGGGTTAAAAAATCTAATATCATTGCTGAATATCTTTCTGTACAATGAACACTGTAAATATCAGTGTAAGTTTTCCTAGCATATTTAATCATTTATTTCACCATTTGTAATTAATATTGTTGACTTTTGTGATGTCTTGTAAATACCAAAGACTGAATGAAGATGCAACAAACATTGTCATATGTTTATCATCTACTAACTAAGAACGTTGTAAATAGCTGTGTTGCTGATCACAAAGTATTTTGGAAAGGATAGGTTGCTACTCACCACAGAGACATCCGGCGAGCTGCAGAAAGGCATACATAAAAGAATAAACAAAAATGAAGCTGTTAAGCCTTCATCTGCCACAGAGAACGCTCACACACACACACACACACACACACACACACACACACACACACACACACACTCACTCACTCACTCACTCAATCCCAACTGCCGTCTCTGGCTGTTGCGGGCCAGTAAGTTCCAGTTAGAGAGTTCAAGTTTGAGGGACAATTCAGTTTCAGTTTTTGTGCAGCAGGGAATTCTAAGAAAAGTTCTGGAAGACTAGGTAAACCTGACAATATTTGGAATATTTATACTTAAACATTTGCATTAAAAACATATTACTGCGAACTAGTCACAGTATTTCTTGAAGGACAAAGCTTCTTCTTATTACCAAACAAGTCAGGAACAATGCAGATACACCCACATAATCTTTAAAATGATGGGGGTTACTCTGGTAATAGCAGCACATTTAAGCGATTTATATTGTTTGTTGTAGGGGACTAAACAGCTCGGTCATCATTCCCCTGTTCCAAATGAAGTGTGAACTGTGAAAGGCCAAAAACAAAATACAGAACATGTAGAGGGGAAAGCCACAAAATGTACAGAGCTACATTGTATATGTTGCTTACACATAAAGGAAGGACACACATGAGGAGAAGACCGAGTCACAAACTGATCTAAACTGGAAAGAAGGATACCTTGGCTGACTAATCACAAAAATAATAAAGGATGAGCCAGCCATCCTACGCACATTAAAATTGCCAGACAATCTGCACGAAAGTCAGAAAAAGATTTAAGAGTGGTGGAGAGGTAGGGACCTGTCACTTCATGTGAGGGTACCCACAACTGAATAGAATGGTAAGAGCCAGCTGCATGGATAAAATCTAAAACACTGTCAGACATTGAGCCACTGTCTCGAAGAATTAAAGGTAGTGCAGAAGGCAGATTAAAAGACTGTTGCAGGGCAGCTAAAGCAATTTATAAAACAGAGTAGTATTGCCACAACTATCATTCTAGAAGACAGGGCCAGAACAGTTACAAGGATTGTTCCCAGAATGAATTTTCACTCTGGAGAGCAGTGTGTGCTTATATGAATCCCCATTTTAAGGAGATAAACTGTGTGCCAGACTGGGAGTCAGAATGTCTATTGCAAACAAGTCTCTACCAAAAGAGCTACCTAAGAATGATTCACAGCCTGTTCTTAGAGCTTTACTTCTGGTAGTTCCTCATAGCCAGCCTTCCAAGCTTCACATAAGTTCTTGTGCATTACTTGTGGCCTAATACGCCAGGAAAAAAGGATATGTACATATGGCTTTACTAGATTTCAAAACTGCATTGACAATTGGCTTTCTCCGTAGTTTTAACCAAGAAAGGTAGAGCAGTGGTAGCACACTGTACTCATATTATGGAGGACAGCGTTTCAAACCTGCCACTATCCATCCAGATTTAGGTTTTCTGTGATTGGCCTAAATCGCTCCAGGTAAGTGTCAGTATACTTCCTTTCAAAGAGCACATCCAATTTCCTTCTCCATTCTTATGAACATCAATCCTAGTATGTGGTCCACCTGCAATGAACCCTGTGTTGACAGGTTATTAAGCTCTAAACTAACTTTTCTATAGTTTTGGAATCTCATGGTTTTTTTTACACGGTTGTATAGGTAGGAGCAAATCTTTTGAATTGTTCAGGAAAGTAGCCACAGTAAGTACAGAAGCAACATTATTTCCTGCTGATGATACCAGTTAATCCAATACAAGGTAGTCACAAAAATCTCGTCTGTGCCTCAAGTAGACCCAGAAAAATTCCACACAGAATTGAAGTTTTTTATGGAATGTATGTATTCCAGAGTGACTAAAAAGAACAGTTGTTGTCCCTATTCATAAAAAGGATAATAAATTATGCACTAATAATTATCATCCGATTTCACTGATAGATACTGTCTCCAAAATAATAGAATACCAAATGCAACAGGATATTTGCAGACACTTATCTGAAAATAATATACTGGCTAAATTGGAATATGGTTTTAGGTCCAAATTATCAGCAGTGAAAGTAACAGTGTCTCCTTTATACAAAACTCATTCGAATCAAAGTTATCTGCTCATGCCATTCTAAAAGCAAGGCATTTGACTCAGTAAACCATGAAATACTACTTGAAAAACTCTGGTGTTGCGGAATCAGAGGCTTGGAACTCTCTCTCATAAGCTCGTATCTTAGTAACAGGAAACAAACTGTAGTTTACAATAATAAAAAATCTCAGTACTTAGAAGTGACTCGATGCATTCCCCAGGGTTCTGTTCTCGGCCCCTTGTTGTTTATAATATTCATAAATGATCTTACCAGTTACATGCCTTTTAAATCAGTACTTTATGCAGACGACACTACATTCATTAGCTCTGGGAGAGATATAAACAAATTGGAAATGGAAAGCAAAAATTACCTTAACTTGTCTGATGCATGGTTCATATCCAATTAGCTGTCTATCAACCATTAAAAGACAGTGAATATTACTTTCAATTTATTCAGCAGAGGTACTCAGCTGTTAAGCTACTTGGCATATACCTTGACTCCAGATTAACTTAGGAAAAACATACAGACCAAGTATGTAGAAAGCTCTCACGTGCTACATTTCTATTGACTACGCTACAGACATGCGTAACAACACCTTTATTACTAAACTGTTACTATGCATTCTTTCACTGCCATCTGCAATATGGCATCCTTCTATGGTGTATGCCATTTCTGAACATGCAATTCTTATTGAATTATTATGTATTCCTTCCGCTGTATAGTGCTCAAAGTATGTAATGGAAATTTCCGAACACTCTGCATAGAAGGGAAGAGTAATTATAACAAATTGAGAAAATTTCTTGATCAGTTTCATTCCAATTTTTATATGTTACTCTAATGAACATTCGGCCAAAAGATTATCCACAGTGAGGGGAGGAGAACAGAAGATGAATGGAGAGAGAGAGAGAGTGGGGAGGGGGGGGGGGAGGGGGAAATTGAGAAGATGGGCTGAAACATTGGTGCCACTTGAGCTTGTCATTTCATAAAATGTATTCTAGATTGGTTGTACATGAAGTGAAATTTGATTTGTGTAGTCCAAAATATCTGATTTTGTTATGTTAAAACCAGCTTAAATCCCTCTCATACTTTTTTGTACCTTACACATTCCTATGATTTTTCTTTAATCTCCCCATACAAAGATGCATATATTGTTACAGAAAAGTGCATTCCAATCACAGGATCTGCCTTCATGATTAAGTGAGGCTCAACTATCTAAATTTTCATCACTTTCATCTGAATTTGCTGTTCCAGATGTAGAGCATAACATCTTCAGTTATAAGGAGAGCATTTATCATGAATGCAAGCAAACGGGATGGCATTATTCTCAATTTTCATAACTTTTGAAGTTAAGTAATATTAATGCACTCTCTCATTAGAAAGAACAGGCACTTGGACTAGTGTCATCATAACATGAATTACATCTTTCATGTCTAGTTATTCAGTAAGTGCTAACACACTAGTCTCCATCGCCATACCACTTCACTTTCCTTTCCTGCATTTTACATTGTAGCAATGAGGAATAGTCATGAAACTTCCTGGCAGATTAAAATTGTGTGCCGGAACCGGGACTCGAACCTGGGACCTTTGCCTTTCGCGGGCAAGCGCACTACTGACTGTGCTATCCCAACACGACTCACGATGCCGCCTCAAAACTTTACTTCCGCCAGTACCTCGTCTCCTACTTTCCAAACTTCACAGAACCTCTCCTGCAAACACGCAAGACTAGCACTCCTGGAAGAAAGGATATGGTGGAGACATGGCTTAGCCACAGCCTAAGGGATGTTTCCAGAATGAAACTTCACTCTGCAGCGGAGTGTGCGCTGATATGAAACTTCCTGGCAGATTAAAATTGTGTGCCGGAACCGGGACTCGAACCTGGGACCTTTGCCTTTCGCGGGCAAGCGCACTACCGACTGTGCTATCCCGACACGACTCACGATGCTGCCTCACAACTTTACTTCCGCCAGTACCTCGTCTCCTACTTTCCAAACTTCACAGAAGCTCTCCTGCAAACACGCAAGACTAGCACTCCTGGAAGAAAGGATATGGTGGAGACATGGCTTAGCCACAGCCTAAGGGATGTTTCCAGAATGAAACTTCACTCTGCAGTGGAGTGTGCGCTGATAAGAAACTTCCTGGCAGATTAAAATTGTGTGCCGGAACCGGGACTCGAACCTAGGACCTTTGCCTATCGTGGGCAAGCGCACTACCGACTGTGCTATCCCGACACAACTCACGATGCCGCCTCAGTCCCGGTTCCAGCACACAATTTTAATCTGCCAGGAAGTTTCATATCAGCGCACACTCCGCTGCAGAGTGAAGTTTCATTCTGGAAACATCCCTTAGGCTGTGGCTAAGCCATGTCTCCAACATATCTTTTCTTCCAGGAGTGCTAGTCTTGCGTGTTTGCAGGAGAGCTTCTGTGAAGTTTGGAAAGTAGGAGACGAGGTACTGGCGGAAGTAAAGTTGTGAGGTGGCATCGTGAGTCGTGTCGGGATAGCACAGTCGGTAGTGCGCTTGCCCGCGAAAGGCAAAGGTCCCAGGTTCGAGTCCCGGTCCCGGCACACAATTTTAATCTGCCAGGAAGTTTCATATTAGCGCACACTCCGCTGCAGAGTGAAGTTTCATTCTGGAAACATCCCTTAGGCTGTGGCTAAGCCATGTCTCCACCATATCCTTTCTTCCAGGAGTGCTAGTCTTGCGTGTTTGCAGGAGAGCTTCTGTGAAGTTTGGAAAGTAGGAGACGAGGTACTGGTGGAAGTAAAGTTGTGAGGCGGCATTGTGAGTCATGTCGGGATAGCACAGTCGGTAGTGTGCTTGCCCGCGAAAGGCAAAGGTCCCAGGTTCGAGTCCCGGTTCCGGCACACAATTTTAATCTGTCAGGAAGTTTCATATAAGCGCACACTCCGCTGCAGAGTGAAGTTTCATTCAGGAATAGTCATGTTTGCCAGTGTTTCAAATAATAGAAGAAGAAAAAGAAAAGAAATTTTCATAGCTTTTGAAGTTAATTAATATTAATGCACTTGCTCATTAGAAGGAACAGGCACTTGGAGTAGTGTCTTCATAACATGGATTACATCTTTCATGTCTAGTTATTCAGTAAGTGCTAACACACTAGTCTCCATTGCCATACCACTTCACTTTCCTTTCCTGTATTTTACATTGTAGCAATGGGAAATAGTCATGTTTGCTCACCATCCTGCCAGTGTTTCAAATAATAGACAAAGAAAAAGAAAAGAAGAAGAAAAAGTCTAACAAACCAGCAATGTCAATACATAATACTAATTTTACAGACACGAAAATCACTTTCCTATTACTCAATGTAAATTATAGCCTAAAATCGTGAATTACAACTAATTGTGATGTGTCTCTTTTTCAAACATTTAGAAAAGCAGTTAAATTGTGCCTGATCGATATTGCCTCCATTGGCCAGCCGACAATACAACTTATGTATTTTTGATTCATAAAGATCGCAGCAATGGCTATGATTGTTCTAAAAATTCGTGGCATGAAGTTTCTCCAATACTCCAATTCTCACAATGTGCTGCAATACATACGTAATTTGTATCCAGCTGAGAAAATAGTGCAGCTCATTCATGACAGATTGTATACTCTCAAGCAGTGGGGGAAGCAAGTGACATTCTGTTGGCTACCAGGACATGTTGGCATTAGTGGTAACGAAATGGCTGATCGGGCTGCCAAGGAGGCTTGCGAAGGTTCTGGTATTACACATTGTGCCGTTCCCCTGCCGGACATCCTCTCTGTGGTGTGCCGGAAGTCCCTTCGATTGTGGGAGGAGGCGTGGCAGGCAGTGACGAACAATAAACTGTGGTTGGTTAAGGCAACTGTCCGACCGTGGCGAACATCCTGTCAGTCATTGAGGCAGCATGAAGTGGCCTTAACACGTCTCCGAATCGGGCATTGTCCTTTGACACATGGCTATTTACTCCATCGAGAGGACCCTCCGATTTGCGATGCTTGTGGTGTGCAAAACACTGTACGCTACATTTTACTGGAATGTATTTCCTACCGTACTGCTAGGGCAGCGGTGGCTCTTTGTGGTCCCCTGTCCTCTGTTTTAGCTGATGACGAGGCGAGTGTGACGAATGTTTTCAATTTCTGTGAACTTTCTGGACTCTGGCCTAAGCTTTTAGGCTGGAAGTTTTAGGACGTTAATGAATGGATAGCCCACCACTCCTCTGGCATGGCGTTTTGAGTACGTCGGTAAACCTTAGACGCTCACCATCTGTTACTACCTTGCCATGTTTGGTTGAGTCTTTGCTTCGTTTCCCTTATCGTTTGGCCAGTTTGGTTACTTTCCCTTCTGTCCCCTATTTGTGTCCATTTCATTTTATTCAGGTCACACGTATTGCCTAATTATCTTGTACGGGGGCTAAAGACCTAGTTGTCGTGTGCCCATAACATCATATCCATCCACATCCATCCATCTTCTAAAAATAAAGGCAACAATTGAAAAAAATATCCTTCTTAGTCAGCGACTATATAAACACCACAATGGCTACTCTCAAGACAGAGTAACGGGTTGTTATATAATCCCACTACGCCTTGGCCAACAGGGGCAGCAGACATACATCTGACTGATGCCACACTGCTGATGTGCTGCCCAGTGCGGCCTCATGTTTCGCACATGCCTTGCACCGGCCCTGTTATGGCTCCATTTTCTTGGATGCATAATAAGTCACATTTTCCATTACACCACCATTAGAGGAGTGTTTAAAGAGGTGATCAACTCATTTGGATAAGGAAGGACATATGTTGTTATATCCTGTGTTAAGAGAGTATGGCTGGTTATTTACAGAACCTTCGCCACTGGTTTGATATATCACAAAATTCCTACTGGGAATGCAATATCAATTGCATAAAAAGAGTACCAACTCCTTTATCACCTCCGACCTGTGGTTGATGAAATGATTCAACAGTAGCTAGAGGCAGGAATTATTTAGCCTTCAGCTAGTTGGTAGTCATCACCAATTGTGCTTGCACCTAAAAAAATAGTAAATGGAGATAAATCAATTATTTTTGCATGGGTTATAAACAGGTTTACCACTTGTGGTACCTACCCATTGCCAAGAATTGATGAAACCCTGGACAGACTGTGAAACTGTAAATACTTTACTTCAAAAGATATTAAATTGGGCTTAAAAAATAGCACCTCAATATATACCTAAAATGCCTCTCTGTTTTGTCTATGTTACACAAATTTCTGAGAATGTCTTTTGGATTTCAGAATGACCTGCTAACTAAATCTGAAATTAGAAAAGTGATTCTTTGCAGAATCACAAGTTCATTACCTATTGTTGTCAAGGTGTTCAGTCTGGAGACTGGTGGGAGTCAGCTATCCACCATACTCTATCCTGAGCAAGCGTCATGAGAATGTCAACTGACATCTACCTGAACCCACTTACTGTATTCAACTTTCAATATCCCTCTGCTATGTTTATCCCATACACTTCCCTCCAAATAAACAATTCTTTGATGTGTAAGAATGTATCCTACCAACCAATTCCTTCTTTTAGTCAAGGTATGCCAGAAATTATTTTTCTACCCTATTCCGTTTGGTACCTCCTCATTAGTTATGTGTTAAATACAACTAATCTTCAGCCCTAGTCTATAAAACACCATTTCAAAAGCTTCTATTCCCTTCCAGTCTGAACTATTTATCATCCATGTTTCACTACCTTATAAGGCAACACTTGTGGTGTAACTGAGTATAATTTTAGTTAAAACCACCACAAAGTTGCTTTTATACTCCAGTTTAGGATTTTGCACATAATTAGTATTAGAGGCCCAGTAATACTGTTCCTCACAAATTTAACTTCTTCTTTCTTCTCAGGCTTGGGCATTCATCTCGAAGTAATCAGTTGTAAGAAAAAAGAAAACTCATAATAACATACTGATTATTTTGCTGATAAATAAACACACTTCAAAGTTTTTAGTAATTAACAAAAGGGTTTATTGGAACCCCAATAATACATTACATTGTAATTAGCTGAGTTAACATCTTTCAAATAAAACTTGAAGAACCCCTCTTAGCAGTCAGTCCTTCTCTAACCATCTCTTAAATTATAATAATCATGATGACAAAAGGGAACCAATATCTCTAATCCAAGGATTCATATAATTAATTCATATATCTTCTTTTTCTTGAGTTTTAATTTCCTTCTTGCATATTCCCTGGACTTGAAATTAACTGCCTGGATGTCCACCTGGACAAACAAAATTCATATTCATAATTATAGCTTTTAAATATCTCACAAATAAATTATTTGATCATCATGGGTTGTTCAGGAGGAATGTAGTGCAACTTGTTACACTACACACTCTATGCTAATTCTTTCAGAAAAGACTTCCTTACACTTATAGTAATATTCGAAGTTTACAACTTTCTCTTTCTCAAAAACGCTTTTCTTCCCATTGCCATTCTGCATTTTATATCCTCTGTACTACAACAATCATATGTTATTTTACTGCTCAAGTAACAGAACAATCCATAAAGAGGACAATCCTGACTGTCCCATTGTAGTAGGTTTCAAAGCCCTAACAGAATGTATCTCAGCTCAGATAGACCAACAGATCCAATATATAACCTGCAGGCTCTCATCCTACATCAAAGACACAATTGTCTTTCCAAAATTCCTCAAATCCATCTCTATGCTCCTTCCAACTGGAAGCTTCCTTGTCACCATAGCTTCCAGATCCCTCTACACCAACATCCCCCACACCCATGGTCTTTCAGCCCTAGAACACTATCTTTCCCAATGTCCAACTGAAAGCCTCCCAAAAAAAGTCATAAGTTGAGAATATTTTTAATGATCCTTTTTAAATGTTGTGGTGAAAATAGGATCCAGAAGTTCATTAAAAGAGGCAAAGCTGTTAATGGAAGAGGATGTACCTATGGAAACACAATGAAAAGCAATAGTTCACATGGAATCAATGGCATTTCCAGCAAGTGCTAACATCTTGTTCCGAACAGATAAATAGGATTCTCAGCCAAATATGTAATAGCTCTCTGAAGCAGCGTATTTTCCTCGATTGCCTGAAATACACTATCATAAAGTAAATGAATAAAAAAAGGGGATAGAACTGATATCAACAACTATCACCCAAGTTCACTTCTAACCACTCTGTCCAAAATTCTTGAAAAATTAATCTATTCAAGAGTAGCTCAACTCATTTCAAAAAATAAAATACTAACAAAATATCAGCTTGGGTTTCAGAAATGTTTTTTAATAAAAAAAAAGATATATACACTTTTATTGATTAAATATCAAATACTTTGAACAACCACACATCACTCATTGCGTTTTTTTGTGATCTTTCAAAGGCTTTTGATTATGTGTAAATCACATAATTCTTCTAAATAAGCTTTCTTACTTAATTCGATTAATGATGAAAATACTCCTCAGAGATGATAAATATTGTTCAAACGAGATAGAATGGCTGGCCAATACTTACCTTTGTGCTGTACCGCCAATAGTAACACAAATGAAGAAACAGAAAAAAAGGGGACAAAAAGGACAAGCTTTCGGAACACAGTTCCTTCATCAGGTGGGAAAGAAGGGAAGAAGAAAGGACGGAAACGGAAGGGAAAGGTAATTCACGACCTAGGTCATGAAGGTGGTGTTTCAGGAGTGTGGACGTCAGAGATACTGCCAAAGATCAAGTAGTGAAGAGAAGATGCTGAGGGGTGTAGAAGGGGCGGGGGGTTGTCTAAAAGGTTTTTCATTAACAGGGAAAAATGGATGGACACACACACACACACACACACACACACACACACACACACACACACACACACATGGAGAGAGAGAGAGAGAGATGGAGGAAGAGGGAGAGAGAGAGGTAAGGAAGGGATAATGAATAAGTGAGCTGAGGATGGAGGAAGGGTAGGGGTTAGTGTTGATTTAGGCCAGGGGGGTGGCGGAAGGAGAGGATGTGTTGGAGGGCAAGTTCCCACCTCCGTAGCTCTGAGGGACTGGTGTTTGTTGGTAGTATCCAAATGGCACGTGTGGTGTAACACATGCCCAGGTCCCTGGAGTTATGCTGGAGGGCATGTTCTGCCACAGGATATTGGGTGTCCCCCAGGCGATCAGTCCGTCTGCGCCCATTCATCCGCTCAGCCAATTTGTTAGTAGTCATACCAACATAAAAGGTTGAACAGTGGGCACATGTGATATATGATATATGATGTGTGTTGTCTCGCATGTGGCCCTGCCTTGAATCGGGTATGTTTTTCCTGTGGTGGGGCTGGAGTATGTGGTAGTGGGAGGATGCATTGGACAGGTTTTGCAGCAGGATCGGTTGCAGGGGTAGGAACCATTAGGTAGCGAGGGTGGTTTTGGGATGTTGTAAGGTTGGATGAGGATGTTGCAGAGGTTGGGAGGACAGCGGAAGGCTACTCTGGGTGGTGTGGAAAGAACAGTTTGTAGTGATGGTCACATCTTAGGGCATGACTTGAGAAAGTCATAGCCCTGTTTGAGGAATTTGTTGAGGCATTCCAGGCCAGGATGGTACTGGGTGACTAAAGGGGTGCTCCTGGGTGGTCTGGGGTTAGGAACATTGTTGTTGGAGGGAGAGAAATGGACAACTCAGGAGATCTGTTTGTGGACGAGGTCTGTAGGGTAGTTGCAGGAGAGGAAAGCATTGTATAGATTGTCGTTGTAGCTGGTGAGGGATTTGGAACTGGAACAGATATGTTTCCCACGGATGCGCAGGCTGTAGGGAAGGGATCATTTAATATGGAAGGGATGGCAGCTGTCAAAGTGGAGGTACTGTTGTTTGTTAGTGGGTTTAATATGGACTGAGGTGTGGATGTGAGACTCGGCAAGGTGAAGGTCAACATCAAGGAAGGTGGCTTGAGTTTTGGAGAAGGACCAGGTGAATTTTAGGTTGGAGAGGGAGTTAAGGTTGTGGAGGAAGTTCAGAAGGGTTTCTTCACCATGAGTCCAGACCACAAAGATATCATCTATAAATCTATACCAAACCAGGGGAGGCAACTTCTGTGTCTTAAGGAATGCCTCTTCCATGCGGTCCATGAAGAGGTTGGGATAGGAAGGGGCCATCCTGGTACCCATAGCTGTCCCCCTGATTTGTTTGTAGGTCTGGCCCTCAAAGGTGAAGTAATTATTGTTGACTATGAAATTATCAAGTGTAACAAGGAATGAGGTTTTTGGGAGGCTTTCAGGTTGGCGTTGGGAAAGATAGTGTTCCGGAGCTGATAGACCATGGGTGTGAGGGATGTTGGTGTACAGGGATGTAGCATCTATGGTGACAAGGAAGCTATCAAGTGGGAGGGGCATAGGGATGGATTTGAGGCGTTCCAGAAAGTGGTTTGTGTCTTTGATATAGGATGGGAGCCTGCAGGTTATAGGTTGGAGGTTTTGGTCTACCAGAGCTGAGACACGTTCTGTTGGAGCTTTGAAACCTGCTACTATGGGATAGCCAGGATGATTCTCTTTATGGATTTTAGGGAGTAGGTAGAAGGTAGGGGTGTGAGGTTCAGGTGGAGAGAGAAGTTCTAAGGAGGCAGTGGTGAGACCTTGTAACGGACCTAGGGTTTTAAGGATTTTCTGTAGTTCAGCATGGAGTGAGGGAATGGGGCCATAAGGAATAGGTTTGTATGTAGCGTTGTCCGAGAGTTGACGCAGCCCTTCTGCCACATATTCCCCTCGATCAAGTACCACAGTTGTGGAACCCTTGTCCACTGGGAGAATTACAGTGGAGTGGTCCGCTTTCAGCTCTCAGATGGCTTTGGATTCAGCTGGGCTGATGTTAGAAGTGGTTGGTATGTTGTTCAGGAAGGCTTGGGAAGCAATGCTGGATGTGAGGAATTCCTGGAATGCCTGCAAGGGATGGTTTTGAGGAAGAGCAGGAGGATCTTTTTGGGAGGGAGGTTGGAATTGTTCAAGACAGGGTTCAACAGCAGCTCTGCTGCCTGGGGGTTGTGACTGGGTGCTGAAGTGGTACTTCCAGTTGAGGTTACGGGTGAATGAGAGGAGATCCTTGACCAGGGCAGTGTGATTAAGTTTAGGTGTAGGACAGAAGGTTAAGCCTTTAGACAGGACAGATATTTCTGGAATGGAGAGGGATTTGGATGAGAGTTAAGGACTGAATTGGAATTGGTATTGGGTGGTGTCTGCATGTGGTGATGGTTGTGATAAATTCTGGGAGGGGTGTATGCTGGGATTGGAAGATTTTTTTGTGTCCCAGCCTCGTCGCCGCGACACCACAGATTCAATAGGGAAGCCAGGCTTGGTTTGTTGCCAGTGAGTGGGGGGTTTTGAGGGTGTTGTGTGGCATACAGTTCAAGTTTACAGTTGGCTTGTTGTATTATGAATCCAAGTGTGTTATTTGAGCCAGGTGCTGAGAGGAGAAGTATTTTAGAGAGAGAGGAGTTGTTGGGAGTGGTGGTTACACGAGGTAACATACTGTTGGAGGATAAGATGGGTGAGAGCTAATGACTGCTGAATTTGAAACTGTAGGAGGGAGTGATGGAAACAAGGATTACACCCAGAGATGGGAACTTTTAAAGTGAGTCCTTTGGGGATTGTTCCAAATGACAAACAGACATCCACACTCCTGAAACGCCACCTTCATGACCTAGGTCGTGAATTACCTTTCCCTTCCGTTCCCATCCTTTCTTCTTCCCTTCTCTCCCACCTGATGAAGGAACTGTGTTCCGAAAGCTTGTCCTTTTTGTCCCCTTTTTTTCTGTTTCTTCATTTGTGTTACTATTGGCAGTACAGCACAAAGGTAAGTACTGGCCAGCCATTCTATCTTGTTTGAACAATATTGTTCTTACTTAATTCTTAATTAACTACATGAGTGAAGAAAGTTGAAATAAATGGTTCATGTAATGTGAAAAAAGCAACTGTTTTCTCGAACTGGGGAGCTATGAAGAATGGGGTCACACAGAACTCAGTCTTGGGTCCTTTGCTGTTCTTAATATATGTTAATTACTTGCCATTCTACATTCACAAAGACTCAAAACTAATGCTATTTGCTGACGATACAGATATTGAAATCACACCTGACAAACAAGAATTAACTGATGAAATGGTAAATAATGTCTTTCAGAAAATCATTAAGTGGTTCTCTCCAAATGGACACTCATTAAATTTATGTAAAACATGGCATATACAGTTTTGTACATAAAATGGTATGCATATGGAATGAATGCTTATGGAATATGGCCACAGTTGTTCGATTAGATTCACGATTTCCTGTCAGTAATGACACAGTATGTTGTAATAGAAGGAAAGTCATCAAGGTAGGTACTTAAAAATAAGAGGAATTACAATATTGTATTTGAATAGAGTTATCATAACATCTAAAAAAGTTTGATCTTTGATTGCCAACAGATCATTTAGGAGGTGTGGGTGTCCAAAGTGTGCTTCGCTGTTTCTAAATTCTTCTAGTAAATTTGACTTCGGCCCCTTGTACACAATATGTACAAAGGCTTTTGAGCTGGCAATTTCCTTTAAGAAGGGCAAAATGTACTGTAAAGTCTGACCTGTCTGTCCTATACATTCAGTTGGGCACTCAGGACATTGTAGTTTATAGATTCCTTAGGATAGGTATCTGTCCTTATTAGCTTGTTCATTGTGAGGGAGAATGTGCTGGATGCTTGAAGCACTGCTGGAGATGATTTGTACATTTGTGCATGAAAAAGTTTAGCCAGATTACATGAAAAATATCCCATGAAAGGAATAGACATACGTTTAAACTCCTTTGTCATGGGATATTTTTCTTGACAGTTCATTTTGTTAAAAGATTTGAAGATAGTCAGCTGACCCAAAAACTATAATTTACAAACTAAACATGATGTAATAACTGACATTGCAGGTTTTGATTCAAATCAGAATTGTGCCTTATGTGAGATTAAAATATCTCATTTAGTTTTTATGGGTTTAGAAACTCCATAGTCCTGTTACTGTATGTGTTTCTCATTTTGCTGCTATCCACTAAATACTGAAACTTATTGTAGCATGCTTTATTTTAAATCTACTGGTAACTGAAATGTAAAAGCTAATGATGTATGTGTTTGATTTTTTTCAGTTGGATAGAACTGGAAGTATTCTTATTATTGGGATGACAGATGGAGTTTTACGTATTGTTGTTGTATCTGCACAAGAATATGAAATGTATGGTGAAGAGAATCAGGAAACATACATAAATATAATTGAAACAACCAAGCCTCATTCAAAGACAATTACAAAAATTACTATCAACAAGAAAGCAAATTTAGTAGTTACTGGAAGTGTTGATGCAACTGTGTTTGTGTACCAGATTGTACGTAGAAGAGATATTGTGGCTTTAAATCCTATTGGTTTTGTGCCTACACCAGGCAGTGTTTCATACCTAGGTTGGAAAGATGATGAGGTAATTTAGGTCCAATAAATTATTAAGTTGTATGTTTCATAATGCTCCAAAGAGTTTCAAGTAGTAGGACTTGAACATGCAGTACATTCATATTAATTTCTTTCATCAACAAAAACAGTTTTTGGAAATTGACTATAGTACTGTTTATTTATTTAATTGGCACGAATTCCTTCTCTTTTCTTATCGCTGGCAGCTTGTGCTCATTTTCACTGGTGGGGGTCAGAAAAACAACAAAAATGGAATTGATTTGAATTGTTTCTTATGTAATGTCAATTTTTGTTATAGTTCTTAAAAATACCAGAAAATTGTAAATATGATACTTTAGAGGTATGAATATAAATGACAAGATGAATTATGTAATAATGTACTTTATACAGAAATGAACCATCAGCAGAAACATAGGTGGTGAGCTATGACTTGAACTCAACTTGCCCCAAACACCTAAATAAGGTGTTTCCAAACCCTTCTTAATGGTAATACAATTTTTAAGACATACAGTTATACAAGACACCATTTCACTAATATTAATTAGAAAGTTTCAATTATAACAAATTACACTTTAAAGAAATATTTTTTAATGATTCATATATGAGTACAGTTCACAAGTTTTTAATTTGGTGTACGTTCTGAATTTACTAGTTTTGTGACACCTTTGTTGCTACTATGGGCACCCCATTTGGAAAACTCTGACCTAAGTTATTTACTAAAATGTTACACAATTCTTTTTATAATTTCTGATGTAACAGTAAACAATATGATCAGAAAAATATATATATTTAGTCTGTAGTGGAAGTTAGTTTTTATATAGCCTAATGGCTACCACTTTTGGTGCACAATACCATCATCAGCCAGCACTTCCAAGTACTGGACATATTTAGTTGAGAAACGAGCATGATGTTTGTGTGCCACAATAGTCTAAGGATGATACTGCAACTGTAACTGAAACTGGTAGCTCGTAGGCTCTTTTAATTTATTTTTTATTTAAAATATTTGAAAGCATATATTTTTATCAATGAAATATGTCACCACAGTGTAACCTCGTACAAGAAAACTGCACAGAAATTAGTGTATCAGGTGGATGTGCTGACCAACAGCAATTTCTCACACATGCTCACACACACACACACACACACACACACACACACACACACACACCTAACTCTTCCCCCCCCCCCCTCCCCCACAAAAAATACACTTCGTAACTAGTTCAAACCATTGTGAATTTTGCCGTCACCAAAATTTTGCTCTGCTGCTACCACACTTTCTTAATTAAAATCAGCAGTGAAGGAAGAGAGTGATAGGGTGCAAAGATACTATAGTAATGGAAATATTTTACTGAGATGCTTGGATCAGCTTGTTTGTCAGTATATTTATGTCCTAAATCCTGTTCCTGCTTGAGTTCCTTTTATCTGCTTTGACTTTAGGGACTGGATAAAATACTTACCATTGATGCTTATTCCTTCTTAACTCTTTCTGTAGTCACCTTTCCTGAACTGCACTATTAAAATGCATAATAATAGCCTGTTGCTATGCATGGTGGGTGGGAAAACAGGTTTGTCACTGTGGCAGGGTGTGCTGAGATGAGAGGGGTGAGAGGAAAGTGGTGGCAAGCCTCAGCCAGAAAACTGCGTCACTGATCTGTCACTTGTAAAGGCAAGGTAAAGCAGTCAACAATCCAAAGATTGGTTTGAACACCACAGTGCTTTACTAGGCATGGTCCTGTTTGGAGGTGGTATGCCATTGCCTTCCTCCGACCTTCGAACTGACTTACCCACCGAACCACGGTGCTACTCACTATTTTTCACATGAGCAGTACTGCCAGCGGTGAAAGAAGTGGAAAGTGACAGATAAAAGTCCTAGGACCTGGCGGGGATTGAACCCATGGCCTTTGGATTAGTAGTTTGGCACTCTACCACTGTGCAACCAAGCCGCACCTGTCACTTGTACTGCACCAAAATCATGTTGTACTCTAACTCTTTGGTGTAATACTGAAAAAACACTCAGGATATAATTACAACACAGTGGCAGACAGTAATGTGTCTATCCCCACTACTGCCTTGCAACCTTCTTAGCTCCTCACTCCTTTTCTTCCCATGGTTATGCTGCAGTGTGTTACTCAGAACACAGCTGCTGTATATGACAGTTGTGTGAGATGTGCCAGTGTGATTATATGAATGAAAGTATGTTTCATTTTTCTGATGGAAGTCTGTGGCCAAAAGCTAAGTTATGTATGTATGATTGTTTTTTGTATGTGGCTGTTGCACACACAATGCCATCAACATGGTTGCATGTAGTGCATGCGTACTTACAGTCAGTACTGATTGCTTGAAAGCTAGTTAGCCCATTCACTGTGGAGCTGTTTACTGCAGCGTGCTAGCCATGTGTGCAGCTGTGAGCATCTTTGTCACCTACCGCTCTGTGAAGACTTGTCTTTTCTTTTCACTGGGGGCAATCGCTCTGTGTTGTTATCCTGTTCTTCGTCATCATCAGTTTCACTTGCGGAAAGCGAAGACATGAAACATGAACAATTTTCTCAGCCCTAATTGTTGACCAGCAAAACTCCTGAGCATAAGATGAAATAAAATTAAATTCAGCCTCACTGTCACTGTTCATAAGTAACCTTTCTTCTTTGGCATTCAACAACTTGTGCTTGCACATTTTCTAACTGGTTTGTGCACACACTGACACTGTAATATTGCCAAAAACTGTGAAAAGTAAACAGAAGTAGCATCTCCTGCAATCTGTAAGCAGTATTGTGAAGATATTGTCAGATCTAGCAAAGACATGTGGTGTTGTAGTTCAGCTTGTGGATGTACGTTGATACACAATATCAAAACATATATATGTGACATTAGTGCTCATGGCACTGTCGAGTACTGCCACATACAAACATTGTTATCAGTTAAAGGGTTTATATTTATACAACACATTTGAGAAGTTTTTTTAGTGGACCAAACAGATGGAAATCACAGGGTGACATGTCTGGGTTGAAGGGTGGATGCTTAGGCTGCTCCCACTTCACAAAAACGGGCACTCCTCTTTCTCACTGCTTTTTTGGACACGCTGTCTCCCTCATATACAGCCATCATGAATATTGACTGGTTTAACACCTTCTGCAGTCAGAAATCTGATAACACCTTGCTGCTCCTCAATTGTCAAATTTTGCAATGTGAACACCTTGATGTCCTCAAAAGAACTGCACATTAATTGGGTGGAACACACAGCTGCATGCACACAACTAGGCCAGACACTACATTTGGGTCCATAGATGTCACACTACGTTATCCCAAAGTGGCCTATTCAAATTTCAACTGGTTTGGTAGTCAAGACATTTCATACCTTTTCATTTGAACACCTCGTGTACATTTTTGCAACACACCCTTATTAATCAGAGAGATTTGGATGTAGCAAATTATATCTTACAGAAATGTTAATTGATATGACTCATTTTGAAGTACAGTACACTCTGAGCAAAGAGAAGGATGTTCTGTATTTTTCCCAAATTTTTAGCTTGTTTTATCTTGAGACACCTTTGATGTTACTATGTGACACCCACTTTGAAAAGCTCTGATATAGTTTATACTCCAAAAATGACAAGGTATTGCAATGTATGATTTTAGTTGTATATTAGCTTGGCTAATAATTGTGAACAGCCTTATTTCTGGTACCTAATATGTCACATAGGACCATAGACATTTCGTTTGGTTCCTATTCTGATACATAGTTTTCAGTAAATGTGACATACCTAACATACAGATGTCTTTATCCTCCTGTATTGGGTTGTAAGTAGTGGAGAAAATTGACTTGGGAGAGGATCTGTGTGGGGAGCAGGAGAGTATCTCAATGTAGTATCCATATAAGTTCACCCTTCAAAATTAACAGAATATCACATATTTCAGCCATTGCCTGTTTTGTTTGCGTTCATTTCTATCAAATGCAAGAAAAAATTCTGTGAAGCATTTACTGTAAGATGCAACAAGCCAGAAGACATTCTCTAATGTATGGTAAGAGAGTGGCATCATGATCTTTGTGGTATGTTGTTATAGTGGCTGATACAAGCAATTCTCATTCATGGTCTCTCCCATCAATCACTCTGTCAAGTGTCAACTTATTTTACATGGATAGAAAATGGGTGTAGTTTTATAGGTACTAACACAATATAACATCTTGTTTGCATATTGTGCTTATGTTTGTAGTTTTAATGCGATTTGTGTTATATGGTTTCAAAACATGATTAATAATCCCTCTCTCTTCATCTTTCTTTAATTTACCTGTTCACCTAAATTTTTCTTCTCTGAGGTAATATGAAACTGTGACTGCATATCAGACCTTCTCTGAATTCATGATTACTGGTTTAGATTAGTTACTCTTGATTTGTAACAACAGATTTCTGTTCTTATTTGATATTATACTGTGCAGGATGCAACTTTAATGGTTGGCTGTACCACTGGTCATTATATGGAAATGACATTACCTGAGAGACCTGTCTTTTATACAAAGAAAACTTTTAGATTAAGAGTTGATACAAGAGTATTACAGTTCAAGTCTGTAAAATCAATAATTCGAAGGGAAATTAAAATCAAAGAAATAGAAGCTAAGAAAGAAAAGAAGCTTGAGAAAAAAAGAGAAGAGCTAAAAAAAATGAGGGAGGAAAACCCCCATCTAGATATTGACGAGGAAACGTTTTTTGGTAAATATTTTTGAGTAATTATGCATACGCTTGATGGAACAGTCATCTAAAGATTTGCCTACCAAATTAAATAAGACTCCAAGTAGTTTAATGAATGTAATCATACTTTAAAGCTTCCTCTTAGTATGTTTAAAGATAGTTGACACACGCAGTTGTGGGCTTTCTTTTAACTTACAAGATTAAGCAGACAATAAAGAAATTTTAATTTTTTTTCAATCTTGAAGTCTCTGTTATATGCAACTGATGTATCTACAAACAATGTCTTCCATGCTCCAACCATTTTTGTTATGTAAACATTTACTATAAAAAAATTAAAACGTTATAGCAGTAGGACAGTTTACAAGTCACTGTAAAGTCATGACGATGAGCTGCGACAGGCACATCAGAAAGATTCACACACATACAACACTTTAGCTATTGGCTGAGGCTTTATTTAAAAATAGGAACTTTCACGCAATCACACAGGCACACAACACAGTCACAGAACTGTCATCTCCAGCTGCTGCACTTCAAATCATGCTCTGTGGTGTGGAATATGGGAGGAGAGGGAGGATGGGAAGGATGCGTCACAGTAGTGGGGATGAATACAAAACAGCCTTCCAGAGTATGTACATATTAGATGGGAGAAACGAGATGCAGTGTAGGAATGGAGTGGGGAGGCGGGTGAGTGGAGGAAAATAAAATAAAATACAATACAATAAAATGAACGCACACATGCCCAGCACACATACACACACACACACACACACACATACACACACACACAGCTCAAAATAGAAAAGGTTTAGGGTATACGATAATGAGGTGGGGACTGTTGGGTGCGGAAAAAGGGAAGTTATTGCAAGTTGAGGCCTAGATTAGACCTGGATAATTTCAGGATTGGAGAATGTACAGTAGGAATTACTTCTATCTGTGCAGTTCAGAAAGGCTGGTGGTGGGTGGGAGGATTCAAATGGCCTGGATTGTGAAGCAGCCATAGAAATCAAGCAATTGCTCCACTACATTCTGTGCCACAGGGTAGTCCACCTTGTTTTTGGCTACAGTTTCGTGGTGGCCATTCATTCGAATGGACAGCATGCAGTGGAACATATACTTGATTTCATTGGCCACTTCACAACCCCGGTCATCTGGATCCTTCCACCCACCTTCAGCTTTTCTGTACTGCATAGATGGGACTTATCCCTACAGCATATTCTCCAATCCCAAAATTATCCAGGCCTCAACTTATGATAACTTCTCTTTTATCTACACCCAACAGTTCAAACTTCTCTATCCTAAACCTCTCCTTTCATGTGTGCTGTTTGTGTGTGTGTGTGTGTTTGTGTGGGGTGCGTGTGTTTTCGTTTTACTTTATTTTATTTTCCTCCTCTCACCCACCTCCCCATTCCATCCCTAAGCTGCATCTTGTTCCTCCCATCTAATATGTACACTCTTTGACAAAAAACCTGGCCGCCGGCCGGCCGCCGCTGAGCCTAAGTCCGAGCCAATAGCGATATGGGACAATAAACGTGGCCGCGCTGATTCGCTCTAAATCCGGCTATCTGCACAACCTGGCAACACTGTAGACTGCGAGAGTTCATACAGGACTTCTTGTGTGCTGTTAGAAGACGTATAGGTCAGCTACATCTGTGGTCTCGCGGTAAAGTGCGTGACTTGCACATGAAACTATTAGTGATCGAAACCGACTGTTGACAAAAATTTTAATTTCACGTCCCTCGTGTGTGCTGATGCAACATCTCTAAGGGGAGCATATGCATAACGTATTTCATTTTTTGGTACACTGGTAATAATATTCCGGCCCAATAACATTGCTGCCTCTGGCCACAGCACTTGGCAGAGCTCTCCGTGGCCCAATCGCTAGCAGCCGGTGGCAGCAGCAGTGGCGGCGTTGCACTGCCTCGCCCTCTGCCCACAGCGCCTGTTGCCACTCATCACTCTGGATATGTAAAATGCCATAGTGTTCCTGAGTGGTGATCCACAAAAAAGGTTGCCATGTGTATTTCAGACATGATATCAATGGAGGACACCACCCATTTTGAATTATGACAATATTATTACGCTAATACATAATACATTAGAGAGGCAAAACATTGTCATAGTCATTGATCCAATCAAATGGCACTCTACGATGGTTAATACTTATTTGTGGTTTAAATTGTGATCCTTTTCCTTTCAGGAAAGCCCTTCATGTATTTTGTTATTGTCATCTGTTCATATGTTTTCATCAAGACACAGTGCTCAACTGCACTACAATGCTTAGTGTCGTTGTTTGATTCTTTATGGTAAATGTATGAGCTAAATTATGTGAATACGTGTCAGTGCACACTGCAAGGTGTCTCATTTCTACAGCAGATATTTTGCATGAACAAAGTATATTAATCATTATGTTCACTTCCTCTGTAAGCATCCCCTAGTATGTGGGTCCTAAGGAAATAGTAAAAATTCGTATAGAGTGAGGTCAATTCGAATTCCTTCAAAGGCGTTTGTATGGTGAAGCAAAGAAGACATCTAATACCATTTTCGTTATTTGGAGTCAACCTTTCTGAATGCCTTATTCTATAAAGCTTTTCTTCTGATTCCATTAAAGAGTTTCTTATTATAATCTGCAGCTTATAAAGTAAAATAAAACAAAGTAAAATGAAATACCACCGCCAAACACACTGTCTCCATATGGGCTTCTAGAGGGGAGTCGCAGATTTTGGTTAATACGCGGCGCTATCTCCTGATAGTTTCCATTGTCACATCTTAGGATGCACATATTTAATTCGTCCACCGAGGCCAAAACCAGCGTTCATATTTTTGAAGCTTAATAGCATTATGATATAATTTCAGCAAATGACTAGAGAAGTTAAACATACTGGTATTGTTCTTGCAACATATGGCAGGTCAAAGATTGAGATATGTAAACTTCCATCACGATTTCAGTTCCCCCCCCCCCCCCCCCCCCCTACAAAAAGACTAAAACAATTACTTCGTTAGATTTCAGCAAGAGCTACTTCTTTTTTCAATTTTTCATGAAAAGTTACTGTAAATCAACATTGCACCATCCGTCACGAAAAACTTCGCATCTTGAAAAGTGACTGCGTTTCAAAATGCAGCCTTCAACCGTACATGTAATATTTCACAAAGCCAGAAGAAACAAAGTCAACTGATTATATGTGCAACACAGTAATTAGTTGCTTTGGGGATTCAGGATACTTAAAATTACAGCCATGAACACAGAAACTAAACTGTATAAGTGAGAAATGTGCAATTCTGAGGTTTTTCATCTGCAAACATATACATATAATCCATATACTACTAACCAGCTTATTGATTTCACAGTGTTACAGCCTTGTTGGGCCAACAAATGATGATGAAAATCCGAACCCATGTGTCTGATGGATGCTTTGAATTATGCCACCCATGACTTGCATGTGTTGTTGCTTAGTATCTGTTGTCACAATGATAAATCAACAGAAATTATTACAAACTTTTTGCCTCCTTTCTCATATTGTCGTATTTTCCATAAAACAACACATTCCTTCTGGTCTCTTGGCCACATGGGAAAGTTTTGCAACTGAATTAATGATAATAATGATGGTAATTATGAAAGTATTCAGTGATGTTTACCACATTACAGCAGAATGATAACGATTGCAACAACAACAGAAAATGCCGATCTCTTGGTTGACACACTGCAATGAGGTTTGGTATTTTGTTGCTGAATACCGTTTAGGACATTTTTCAGAGGAGAAAAATTGACCTGAAGCCACACACATCACTAGTACAACGATTATCTCAATAATCAACTATGCTTGCTGTAGATGAGGAGACGAGAATGGCGCTACCGAGCTAAAATGAGAGTTCTGGTTCAGTTGTCTGACATTTGTTGGCAGTTAATACAGACAGTGCCGACATAAAACACAGTTTAAACAGGGGTCGACCTTCCTGTGGTCGAAAATTTAATTCAGGATAACAGAGTCATATTAATTCAATGACTAAAATCATATCCTCAAGAATATTGGAAAATACCTTGAATGCTGGAAATGAGGAAACGATCAGAGTTGTCTAGCAGCGTAAACAATACTGCTAAGCAATAGCAAGAACTTCTTGGGCATCCCACAATATCCCCATTCCTACAAACAGCATGCTAACTGGCTTTTAACCATGCTGCGCTACCAAAACCTATTCTAAGTAAGGCTTCAGTCGGAAAGCAGTCAATAGCATTGAAAAATGCTGATGAATAGATGACTTACCCTCATCAACTTCAGGGGAGAGTTTCTTTTAACAAAACGAAGAAAGTGAAAAACGCCTACTTTCTCCAAAATTCCTACGGACTGTTGTCCCAAAATGGATGTATATACGTTCAGTCTTGTCACATGCGGCTCACATTCCAGGAATATCACAAAAATGAGCATCTGGCATGTACCATCCTAGAGCAGCTATTACGCAAGTTTCTACCAATAATCATAAAACTGACCAGACGGCTTTTGTTGCAGAATATAGCGACTTCTATTAGATCTGTGTAACTTTTTCCGACAAGAAACTGCTTTCTTCATATAGTGATGCCCCTGTTTAGGTGAATTATAATGTTACTGTTTAATGTTGCTTCAGAAGAACTTTATCCCTTAAATATTTTTATCTTTGCAGGTGATTCAAAGTAATTGTAATAATTAGTTTCCCTTCAAATTATTATTCAATCTATTATTTGTAAAGTAATTGCAACCAGGAAAAGTGAAATTGTACTATAAACCAAACGGTTTGGTTACTTTAGGTCTATCGTCCATCGGCAGAATGCTTCCATCTGAAATATCTCCATGAAAGGCAGAGAAGGGGACGGTTATCTGTCATAGTACAGTTCAGCTCGGGTAGCCGGTCTTGTGTGGAGAAGAGATGTAATTGTATGTTGAAGAAAGAAGTCATATCTAAGAAACCTGCCTATTAATTTTATTTTCGCCTGTATTTATATTTTTTCAGGCTTATATTCTCCTTTACTTCTCACAAAATAATGAGATGCTTTGTCTCTGCCGATCCCAGATCTCACGTCGAAAGAAAAATGTCCTCCACATCATTCATTTCGCAGGAGGCAGTCGTATATTTACCATTGGTATATTTAATTGTACGAATATTGTTCGCAAATGTAAATAGTTTGCTCTTGCTGTTCATCTCCTTAATTTTCCTATAATTCTCCTTGTGAAGTGGATGAACTGCTGTGCTTTCTTATTGTTATTTTCCATTAGTTTTTAAAGTTGAGCTTTGAATTTGTATTTTTTATTACCGTTACATTTGTTTGTTCAGTATGTTTCACAGTATTGAAGATCAACAAGTTCTCATATTCATTAACATAAGCATGTTAGAGGTAATGATAGTGATCATTTTTGTCTTGTTTCATCCGTAAAACTTCCTCTCAAAATGTGGAACATTTCTTTTAACACCCTTCATTTAAAACCAACATTCACGGCTTACATTTATTAACTTCATTGATAATGATAATTTGGATCAAATTTATTTACAAATTTTGTACTCAGTCCATTTAATTTTTGTAATAGTGGTAAATTTACAACCCTCCCCGTTCTATGGCATATGTTCTAAATCAATGAATAAGACATACATCAATACATTTATTTACTATCTTTTAACAAGTAAGAGTGCAATTGCTTTCCTTAATACTGTATTAAACCATGGCACTCGTGTCTATTAGGTTGCTTTATTATCTGTTGTGTGTTTCTTACAAATTTTACAATTGATTTTATACTAACGATAGGCCAGAAACTTAATTAACATAACCCAGAACCGTGTGAAAATGCAATGTTTACTCACGTTCGTTTTTGCGAGTTGGTGCAGTGGTAACACACTGGATTCATATTCGGCTGCACGGCTCTTCGAACTGGTCTTTGGTCATTTGGATTTGAATTTTCCATGATTTTGTTAAATAAGTCTAGGCAAATGCCGGAATGGTCCCTGCGGCATGGTATGGCCGATTTCCTTCCACATCTGTATCGTAACAATCCGTAACCTACCTTCTTTCTTTCGTGTCTCCTGTGCAATACTTTATTTATGTTTTTGTGTGTTGGTACAAATTTTGCAGTTCATTTCAAACCAACTTCCCACTGAACAAGAGACCTTAAACTTTCAACTTTACTTAGAACTGGATGACACTGTTACATTAATGCCATTTCTTAATTGGTGTGTGGTGGAGGGCACTTTTTATACAACTGCTGTTTCCTCCTGTTTCTCTTCCAGTTGTGAATGGTTCGCTGTTAAAACAATTTTCTGGTAAGACTTAATGTGAGTTCTTTTACCTTCATGATCTTTCTGTGACTAATACGTAAGAGGGGTCAGGTGAAATAGAAATAAAACAAATTTATCAAATGTCTCTGTTGTATTCTCATGAAAACGTTTGAAATTGAATGAAAAATTTCCCACATACAAAATTTGAAAAGTGTGAAACAATCATTTAAATGAAAAATGCATGTAAAATGGTTTTAGAATAGACTAAGATGTATAAAGTAACTTTTGTCCACTCGAAAATTGTTACCACGTTAAACATTGTTCCAAAAAAATTTCAAATTTTTAATAGCTATGTCAGTCATCATAGTAACACTGGAACGTAAAGTGTTCTTGCTTCATGAGTAATGCTAGTAGTAGCATTTAGTCGCCATCGACTTGAAGTGTAATTTATTTCATTAACTTTCTGAAGTCGATAAGAGGTATGATGCGGCGGCGGCGGCCATGGTCATTTTGGTAAATGCGGCACAACAAGCGAGCGAAGGTGCGCGCATTTGGAAACGGAAAAGGTGGAGCACGCCTGCTGGAGGGAAAGGATAGTTGTCGTTCTGAATAGATGAAGCTATCAAATGAAGTCTAACAGATGTTTGGTAGACCTCCCCGAACTTTCGCGTTTTGACTGTAACATAAGAAATAAGTGAAATTCACAAAATATATTGAATGGTTAGTAAATTAATGTCGTCTGCTATCTGCCGACGATACTGATTGAATGATAATCTATTGACATGAGATACATGGCACCTAAAAGTCGCCATAAAGTTTGTACTCGGAAATGTATCACTGTGCCGTACTGAGCAAATTGCAACTAAAAGTATGTCTGCAACGCATCCGGCCATTAGACTACATAACATTTTATGAAATCAACGAGGCAGGCAACAGTAAGACAGGTTCGGAATCTATCAAGCATCTCATCAAGGAACGTGCTAAAAATTAGCTTTTGTTTCAAATGGAACGCTATTTAACATAGCAAGATGTTCTATCAATAACAGGTCACTTGTAATTTGCACATTGAACTGCAGACATTTTATTTTATCAGGAAGCAAACTCGAAGGAAACTGGACGGAATTTGAGTATTTACGAAGACTTTTCTGTGACAAATTGTGAGTCTTTTTGTTATTTAATTGAGCAAAGTAAACATAATGATAAGGCCTACCTAGATACAACGATAAACCGAGAAACAAAACTGGAAAACTCTCAATGAGGTACTCATTGATATTTTTTCTTTACTCTTTTAAAATAGCTGGCCACATGGCACATATGCAATTTGGAGGGACAGTGTCTCGAGCATGAGTGGAATTACGGCTCCTAACATGCAGGACGCCAGCTACAAAAACCCGTTCATCAGGCCACCAATGTAATCAATATTTTCCGACGTCGTAGCTAGGGTCTATTGTTTCGCATCTTTGGCATCATGTAGATGTGAGTCTGATTTGTAATTCTCCAAACAGTTGAGTTTTTCTTGTCACCTCCATTAAATATTTTGAAAAATTAATATCAGAATATGCACACTGTAGTAGTTAGCTGAATTGTGTTCAAGAAGGTCGTTCCATACATTAACTACTCCTACTCTCTTTCACGTTGCGAGCAATCTGCCTCAGCTGTGAGTAAATCAATGAGGTAAGGTTTACAGCAGTAATGTCTAGCTGTATAATAGTTACTTTGTAAACACCTAGCTCATTTCAAAATTGGGTCAGTTTTGTTGCAAAAGCAGGATCTTATCAATTCGTCTCGTTATGTCTTTCAAATGTTCAAATGTTTGTCAAGCATAAGGGACTTAACTGCAGGGTTATCAGTCCCTAAACTTACAAACTACTTGTGAACCACCTTACACTAAAGATGACATAAGCAGCCATGCCCGAGAGGGGATTCGAACCCCCGATGGGGAATGGCCTCGCGCCTCGCAGCATAGTGCCTCAATGTGCTTGGCCGCTCCACCACGGCATTACGTCTTTAAATTATCTGCTTACTGTCAAAAAAAACCATTTATGCCAAGTGTCTCCTGGCAACCTCATAGTAGATGCCATAATCACCTACTTCAAGAATATCAAGTGACATCACAAACAAAATGAAAGAACATTTTCTTAAATGAATTTATCAGTTGTTCTAAAATGATGGTAAACTTTTAAATATTAATAAAACAACTTATTTGTAAATTACTTCAAATGTTGTCATCCCATAAAGTAAATAATAAATTCTGAAGCTGTGTCAGCTGTTTTTTTAATTAAGATCCTTGCTTTACAGGTCCATGAATGCTTTCATGTTTTTAAAAAGCCATCTTCAGGTGTTAAATTTTTTTCATATGAAAATTCATTACAGAGACCCAACGTTCTAATCAATTTCATCTGTCATGGAAATAAAATTTCATTAAATAGGTCCGGATATATGGAATGACTGCAACAGAAATTATTACTGTCATTCACAATAAAAACCAATGACGTTAAATGTGGGAAAAATAGTCGCGTAATTTTGATTACTGTATTGTCCATGAAACCAATAGATTGCCAACGAAGTGAAGGTGTACAAACTAAAGAAGACTGCCAAAAAAAAAAAAAAAAAAAAAAAAAAAAAAAAAAAAAAAAAAAAAAAAAAAAAAAAAAAAAAAAAAAACGGTAGATTAGGGATTTGTATTTTGTTCATCTTTGAATCAAGTATTACGACAATGTAAAAAACTTACTGATATGCATGACAGCCGCGGTGGACGAGGGGACTAAAGCAATCCAGTCACGGTCTGCACAGCTACTATGGTCGAGGGTTCGAATCCCCTCTTGGGCATGGATATTTATGCCGTCCTTAATATTAGGCAGTTCACAAGTAGTTTGTAAGTTTAAGGACTGATGACCCCGTAGTTTAGTCCCTTAAGCTATACAACCATTTGAACATTTGATTTACTAATATGCACAACTACCAACTTTCTCTCTTTTGTTTCAGCTTCAAGAGGACTAAATTCAAAACATGCTTGACTAAACATTATTTGTTTATTCTACTGCAACAATGCTTTGGGTATATTTCCATAATAGCTGCTCATTTAGGTAGTATTTCTTGAATGTGAGATGCGCATGACAAGACTCAACATAGATACAGTCTGTTTTCGGACAGTAGTGCCTAGTATCATTGGACAAAATGATAGTTTGCTGTACTTTTTGGTTGCAAAAAGCTCTCACTGAAAGTTGGTGAGAGTAAGTGTTTGATACCTTACTGTTTAGTGACGGATGGGGCAACGTTCATTACCAGTAACATTTAATGGAAAAAAAAAAAAAAAAAAGCTTTCGACAAAATCTAACAAAGTAATTGTTTTAGTCTTTTTTTTTAGGAGGGGGGTGAAACTGAAATTGTGAGGGAAGTTTACATATCTCAGTCTTTGACCTGCCGTATTTTGCAAGAACAATACCAGTATGTTTAACTTCTCTAGTTATTTGCTAAAATTATATCATAATGCTGTTAAGCTCCAAAAATATTAACACTGCTTTAGGGCTTCGCTGGGCAAATTAAATATCTGCATCCTAAAATGTGACGATGTAAACTATCAGGAGATAGTGCAGCGTATTAACCAAAATCCGCGACTCCCCTCTAGAAGACCGTATGAGACGAGGGTGATTTTGCGTTGCTTATCGCTAACAGGTCTTCCTAGCACAGCTAAGAACTGGCAACATCGTTGCTAATATTTGGCAACACTGTGACAGTGCAGTTACTTCTGCATGTGGTACTAAATTGTCTCCCTAAGTTCACTTTATATTCCTCTTTTACTTTAATGACTCATGCTGTATAATGCCCATGTGATATGAGAGACAGAAATTTAACTTTTGCACTCAAAGAATGCTGTTATTCGTATAGGTGACTTTCAGGTTATCTTTCGCTAGAGGCTTTCGTTAGAGGCTCAGCATTGAATATGTGAGGAACTGAGGTCACCAGGCCCCAGCGTTAAATGAATTTATTAGTTGTTCTAAAATGATGTTAAACTTTTAAATATTAATAAAACAACTTATTTGTAAATTACTTCAAATGTTGTCATCCCATAAAGTAAATAATAAATTCTGAAGCTGTGTCAGCTGTTTTTTAATTAAGATCCTTGCTTTACAGGTCCATGAATGCTTTCATGTTTTTAAAAAGCCATCTTCAGGTGTTAAATTTTTTTCATATGAAAATTCATTACAGAGACCCAACGTTCTAATCAATTTCATCTGTCATGGAAATAAAACTTCATTAAATAGGTCCGGATATATGGAATGACTGCAACAGAAATTATTACTGTCATTCGCAATAAAAACCAATGACGTTAAATGTGGGACAAATAGTCGCGTAATTTTGATTACTATATTGTCCATGAAACCAATAGATTGCCAACGAAGTGAAGGTGTACAAACTAAAGAAGACTGCCCAAAGAATAAAAAAAAAAAAAAAAAGAAAAAAAAAAACTGTAGATTACGGATTTGTATTTTGTTCATCTTTGAATCAAGTATTATGGCAACGTAAAAACTTACTGATATGCACGACAGCCGCGGTGGACAAGGGGACTAAGGCGCTTGTGTCTCGCGATGCAACTGTGCTGTGAGTTGGCAGTTCTAATCCTGGTTGGAGACAGTGCGTTTGGCGGTGGAATTTCCTTTTATTTTACTTTATACGCTGCAGATTGCAAGAAGAAACTCTTTAATGAAATTAGAAGAAAAGCTTTATACAGTAAGGCATTCAGAAAGGTCGGCTCCAAATTATGGAATTGGTATTAGATGTCTTCTTTGCTTCACCATACAAACGCCTTTGAAGGAATTCGAATTGACCTCCCTCGATACGAATTTTTGCTATTTCCTTAGGACCCTCATGTTCAAATGTTTGTATAGCTTATGGGCCTTGACTACGGGGTCATCAGTCACTAAACTTACAAACTACGTATCAACTACCTTATACTAAGAATGGCACAAATATATGCATGCCCGTGGGGGGGACTCGAACCCCTGACCGTAGTGGCCGTGCAGACCGTGACTGGCATGCCTCGGATCCACATGCTTGGGGATGCTTACAGAGGAAGTGAACATAATGATTAATATACTTTGATCATGCAAAATATCTGCTGTAGAAATGAGACACCTTGCAGTGTGCACTGAAATGTATTCACATAATTTAGCTCATACATTTACCATAAGGAATCAAACAACGACACTAAGCATTGTAGTGCAGTTGAGCACTGTGTCTTGATGAAACCATATGTACTGATGACAATAACAAATTACATGAAGGGCTTTCCTGAAAGGAAAAGGATCGCGATTTAAACCACAAATAAGTATTAACCATCGTAGAGTGCCATTTGATTGGATCAATGACTATGACAATGTTTTGCCTCTCTAATGTATTATGTATTAGTGTAATAATATTGTCATAATTCCAAATTGGTGGTCTCCTCCATTGATATCGTGTCTGAAATACACACGGTAACTTTTTTTTTTGGATCACCACTCAGCAACACTATAGCATTTTACATATCCAGAGTGATGAGCGGCAACAGGTGCTGTGGGCAGTGGGCGAGGCAGTGCAATGCCGCCACTGCTGCTGCCACCAGCTGCTAGCGATTGGGCTGCGGATAGCTCTGCCAAGTGCTGTGGCCAGAGGCAGCAATGTTATTGGGCCGGAATATTATTACCAGTGTACCAAAAAATGAAATATGTTATGCATAGGCTCCCCTTAGAGATGTGGCATCAGCATGCAAGAGGGGAGTGAAATTAAAATTTTTGTCAACAGTCGGTTTCGATCGCTAATAGTTTCACGTGCAAGTCATGCACTTTACCGCGAGACCACGGATGTAACTGACCTATACGTCTTCTAACAGCACACAAGAAGTCCAGTATGAACTCCTGCGGTCTACAGTGTTGCCAGGTTGTGCAGATAGCCGGATTTAGAGCGAATCAGCGCGGCCACGTTTATTGTCCCATGTCGCGATCGGCTCGGACTTAGGCTCAGCAGCGCCCGGCCGGCGGCCAGGTATTTTGTCAAAATGTGTAGGCTGTGCTGTACCCATTCCCACCACCATGACACAACCTTCCTATCCCCTCTCCCCTATTTCCATACCATAGAGCATGATTTGAAGTTGTGCAGCCGGAGATGACAGTTGTGCGACTGTGTTGTGTGCATGTGTGATTGCATGAATACTCCTATTTTCTGAAGAAGGCCATGGCTGATAGCTGAAAGTGTTTTATGTGTGTGTGAGTCAGTCAATGAAACATCACTGATATGGCGTTTTGGAGCTGAAGTCTCTCTCATGTTCCCTTGATGACTGCACGACATAAAGTTTTATGCCTGAGTCTGCTAACACCAACATTGGGCTGTCGATGGCTGGAAACATGTTGCCACATCTGAAGTGTCTCATTTACAATTGTACTGGGCAGGTAGACGTGTGGCTATGGAGGCAACCTCATGAAACCATAGTCCCTAAATGTCACCAGGGGACTGTTCAAACTGATGGAGGCTTTGTAACGGTGTGCAACATGTGCATTTGGACTGAAACAGTGCCTGAAACATCACAAAATAAGCCAGTATACAATGACTGAAACAATCCTGTATCTGGAATCGCAGATCAGATTGGACCCAGTGATGGCACTTATGTCAACTTTCAATAACTTTGAAGCAGCGAGCTCCTGGTCCCTGGTGCACTTCACAATGTACTGAGATTAGACTGATACACAAAACTAAAACTCGATACGTGTTGATTGTTAGATGGTTTTGTTGTTGTCAGCGGGTCTAAATTGACCCACGACTCTGGTTAAGGGTTAAGTGTCTAGACTTTTTTGATCTCAAGAGTAGCTCAGTCTAACTTAATTTATCACATTTTCACAGAAACGAATTACACATTCTGTTTATACTTCGGTAAGCATAATGATCAACTAATATCCCAAGCACTTTTTAGAGTATTCAGGTTTTTAGAAAAAATAACTCATTAAGTATCATAAATTATCAGATTATCTCTTATTTATGTAGAACTTTTTCATAGTTTATGATATTCAGATATTAATTTCGTTACAGTCTTTCCACTTTATAATTTATCAAAAGAATCCTGTGACTATTCATATTTGTAATACAAGTCATATCAGTTTTGAAGTTGACATAAAATCATAAAAGCTCTTATTTTATATTTCCAAAATAAAGACGAAAATAATCCAATAACATGTATATGTTGATCATTATGAACAATAATGTAATGGGAATTAGTTGCAACTCACCATAAAAAAACAGCATTGAGCTACAGACAGGCACATACCAAAAGGCATCACATTCAAACAACCTGCATTTTTGCCCAAGTCCTTCATCATGAAAAGAATGCATAGTATCTACAATTTTACTATCACAGAAACAACTAATTACTTCAACTGGACACACCACCCAGAAAGCATGAACATTAGAAGATTTGGGAAGCAATTGAACACACAAGTCATAGAGTGGAAATAAAATGTCACATTTTGATGAGTTAGTAATGACAGACCTTAATGGGGTTGGAGCACAAAAGAACAAGTCTTTTCTGGCAGTCATCCACTTACAGTTGATGTCTGCAGTGACATTGACAGAAACTGACATTGAGTGCTCTTGTTTTGCGCGACTGCTGGACAGCTCTGAATAAAAACGCGGCATCTGGGGTAACAGCTTCCGAGAGCACACCACTACAGAAAGCATATACATCACAAAGTCACATAAGCACAACTTGTGCATACATGATCACTGTCTCCCACTGCTGCAGCAAAATAGTATTATTGTCTTTCTTATGTGCCTGCCCATCAGTAAGTGATCTTCATCTTTAAAGTGAGTTGCGACATAACCTCCTTACATTATTGACATTACAATCTGAACTTTAAATTGTTAATATTATGAATAAGGTTTTCATTATAAATAACTTGACATCTTTATCTCTTTTAGTATTTTAATGAAAAATTTTTATCTTTCTTCTTCATTACAACATTTACATAAATGCAACTTTGTCATTAACAGACATTTTTGAGACCATTGCTGTTATGTGAAATAACTTTTTGGTGTAGAACAGCAACCAGCCACAATTGGTTTTATTATACTTTAAGTACCAATACTGGTTTCGAATATTATATATTTATCTTCAGATGGTATATGCTTTCTAGACATCTGGTGTTAGTTTAGTGTTGCATTGTCCTAGGATATACAGAATTTATAGTTATGCATGTTCTTTAGTACTTATTGCAATATCTTTGGTGTTCATGTTCTTTGCTATGTTTATTTCTGTTGCCATGGGTCGTATGAATAAAACAGAGCACATGCTCCACAGAAGATTCTCAGAGCAAAAGAACATTCTCTGAGTAAGTTCTCAATTTTGTATGAATAAAAACTTCGAAGCATATGCTCTCAGCAGGTTGTTCATTCTCGCTGCCACCCCTCCTACTTGAGTAAGTTCTCCACGTGTCATGTCCGTCACAGATCAGCTGTCCACATATCACATATTCATCTGTTACAACGTGGAATGCTGTCGGAGTGTTCTAACATGAGATAGGCCTTGTTAAATATGACACCCAATGGTTTGCTCATAAGCATTAGGACATGCGATTTTGAACAAGAAACAGGCTGCTAGGTATGTAATTAATCAGTTATTATTTTTCCTGTCATGTTTACATACTTCTAACATGGCAGAAGTTACGATTAGGAAGTCAGAAAATGCATCAAAAATAGACCAACGAGTTTGGATAGAAACAGTACTTCTGTAGGCCTACCTGGTATTGCAGCAATATTTATTTTGTGATGGAGTCTGTGAAGTCCTGGGATACACTTAATTTGGAACTAACAGCATAAGGTCTTACTAATATACCCTATTTTAAAACAATATTATTCTGCTGTGTGACTGTTTACAACTGTGAAAATACACGCCAAACAAATGAGTAAACACGCAGCTGAATCCATTTGTGTTTCATTTTTATGTCGGTAATGAAAACACCTCTTACATCACTCTTGTCACTGTATAAAATGCTGGAAGTGTCACACGATTTTTCCGAAGGAAGATACTCGTCAATAAAATGTTTTTATTTGTATTCACTTTATAGATCCCCTTGTATTTCTTAAAGACTACATATAAAGGAACTTGTTTTTGCCTTCTAAGTAACAAAATTGTTGTCATTTTTATTATAAACCACAGTAAAACGTAACCTTAATAGAAGTTACTCAACATGGAGTATGCCATAGAGCTCACTCCAGAAATTTGAGAATGTTCTCCCATCGTGATAAACTTCTGTAGTTTTATTCATATGAAATTGGAGAATGTTCTCTGCTGTGAGCAACTTCTCCCACCCCGTTACTCACGCCGAGAACATACTCGGCTGAAGTATATTCTCTGACTCCCTTTATTCATGCGAATCTGAATATGTTCTCTGGAATCCAGAATATAAAGTAGATACTCCATTTTATTCATACGGCCCCATATGATGCCTGTGTATGTTTATTTCTATTATCATCTGGTGCCTGTGAAACATATATGTGGCGCAGAAATATGTGGTGTAGACTTAAAAATAGTGCAGTGGCTGAACACAAGTGGCTAGATATGACAAACCTAAGTCATCTGTGACCACAATTAAGAATCAGTTTCACTGGATACAAATAACAAGTATGTACTCCAGATGAACATTACAAGTAAGTTTCATCCTAAAACAAGCCAAGAACATAATCAATGTTTCTTATACACATGTTTAAATATAAATTACAATTCAACAGTAAACTAACACCAGAGGTCTAGAAAGCATATACCATCTGAAGATGAATATATAATATTTGAAACCTGTAAGGGTACTTTATTTATAAAGTATAACAAAATCAATTGTGGCTGGTTGCTGTTCTACACCAACAAGTTATTTACATAAATACTCTTATTTAGAGAGGCCTATATTATTAATTTTTTTTTTTTTTTTTTTTTTTTTTTTTTTTTTTTTTTTTTTTTTTTTTTTTTTTTTTTTTTTTTTTTGAGTGGTGCTTTGTAGAACTTCAAAATACAGTATATTATTTTCAGAAAACTTTGAAATATTGGTGTATGATTTGAGATGAATAAGCTCCGTATGATAACTTAATAATTTCAGGATGAGCTAGATCTATAATGGTTATGTTAATTTTAAATATAAATTCACAGAGGATTCAGAGTCTGAAGAAAAATTAGAGCCGCTGTACTTCCCAGAAATACCAAACCCTGTACTGTTTGCTGTATATGTTGCACCAGATACAATTTGGTTATCTATGGGAGGCTATGATGCAGGGTATATGTATGAATATAAATTTGGCTTTGAAGATCCCATCTGTTCCACTATGATAGCTGATGCAGATGATATTGAAATAAACTTCTATTTGTACAGGTTAGTTCGACAGTCCCAAACATATAATTCCTGAAATTAAATGATTTTTCTTCTTTTTTAATATTTTCAGCTGAAGTACTAACTTTCTATTTCTCTGACTTTACTTATGCTGAATAATGTGTTACAACATACCAATACTAGGCTAGGCTTACTTTCAACACTGCACTGTTTGCGGAGTGGACGAGTGCATTGAGGCACTGTACTAAGATGCACAAGGCCTTCCCTGTTGGGTGTTCAAATCCTCCTTCAGGCATGGATGTTTGTGTTGTCTTTAGTGTAAGTTAGTTTATAAGTAGTTTGTAAGTTTAGTTACTGATGACCCTGCAGTGAAATCTCATAAGCTTACCAAACATTTGAACATTTTTTTAAACTGTGACAAGTTTCAACTAACTTGATCCACCAGGCAACCACAGTTGAAGTGATCCATATTTTAAAAAAGATTCCCACTTCCAGTTTTTTTGAAGCTTTATTTTGAGATGCACAAATGGTTCTGTGATCACTTACCACTTCGTCTTCTACAATTATGCAAAACAATTAAGGTTACTAAAATGATATGGAAGGGGACTTAAACTTCGTCCAATAAAATATGGTTATGCACAAGTATGACCTACCCCTTGCAAATTTTTGTTGTTGAGTTCTTCAGTGCTGAGTCTGGTTTGATGCAGCTCTCCACACTACTCTGTCCTGTGCAAACCTCTTCATTTCTGAATATGAATGGCAACCTAAATCCTACCTTGCCAGTAATTATGTTTTATTGAGAGAAGATGGAGTACCCTTCCACTGCAGTGGCAGTAGTTAACCAGTTCATTGCAGAGGTGCTTTTGTGCTCCGCCACCAAATGCTGCAGTTCACATTGTAGGTAATGGACATCAAAACTAATCTAGCTCTATGGACTAACATGTTCAGAACTACTTTTATGTGTTCAGTGTGGCGAAAACTGTTGGCATTCAAGTAGCTATCAGTATGGTTTAGTTTCTTATTCATTGAATGACCAAATCAGCTTTCCAAAAAGTTTCAAGAATGGTAGTTCGTCACCCTTCTCCACATTGACCATAAATTTAATGTTGGGATGGACACCATTCATGCGATTGATGAATTGCTACTGTATATTTTCATCTTAAAGTCATATCAGGTGTATAGGCATGGCAAGAGCAGGAAAAATCTGTGGGCATTTTCTGGAAAAGGTTTGACAAGACCAGTAAATCATATTCAGACACAAGTGTTGTTGTATAGCAAAGTGGATGTATTTCCAAAAACGGGGTATAATTTCTGTGATTATGACCTAAGACAGGCCACCAGTTATGTGGCTGAGGTGATCATTGTGATGGGTAAAGTAGCAAAATGAGGTCAGGGGGCTGCAGAGTGGGAAGCGTGCTATTGAGTTGAGAGCTGCTCGCAGAGATACATTTAATGTCTATGTCTATCTCAGAGCTAGCCATTATTGAACCTACATAATGCACATTTCATGCTCTGATTGCTATGAACTGTGTCTTTTTCATAACTGTCCTGATCAGTGGTACTGCACCTGTGGTTTCAGGGTTTGGCGACATGTGCCAGTTACCAAGCACAAATTGGCTCAGGCTGGTGGATCTGGAAAATACGCAGTATAGAAATGTGGTGCAAATGATGCAAGAGTATGACAGGGGCCATCGCCCTCCTATGGAAGGCATGAATGGACATAGAAAACCAATTTTAAAGTCCTGAATTTAGAATAAAAATATATTGGTCCTATTCTTCACTGATCTACACTCCTCCCCCTTCTTTGGGAATGGTTTACCATTCATTAAAACTCATGAAATGACAATAAAATCTTTTATGGTTGGTGATGGCAGATGAAAAGGGTCTGCTACAGCATTATCACTTCATTATATTCATACTTATACACATAAATGGTTAGACAGAAAGGTACAAATTGCTTCTCTTGTGGTGTGGTGTAAGTCACGGACACCTTAGTCAGCTCACAAAGGTTTTGGTGGGACAGCCTATAGTAGAGACCCAGTGAATTCAGATGGTGCTGGTAGTCAAATGATGACCGGTATAGCAAGTGCTGAAAACACTTTCTTCCTTGTGCTAATGAGGTGCCCATTTGCATGGCTGTGCTTCCTCAGGAGGTTTAATAAGCACAGCATGGGTGTACAACACCCAATAACAACTAACAGGATTAACATAGAATAAGCTAAAGTTATACACAAATGATTTACAGGATTAAAGTAGATAATCATAATGGGTAAACGTAATGAATTGAGGATCCAGGCAGACTCTCACACTTTCTTTGAAATATTCAACAACATAAGAATATCTGTATTTACAAAAATAAAACAACAAACACAATTAGGTGTAGGTACAGATCTCGCACTTAAACGTGGCACCTGAGCAGAGAATGTTTGGAGCTAAAGCTTGCCTTCAGCTCGTAGCACATTGGCTGTTAGAACAAGCCCTGCCTCTTTCTCCCAGTGGTGCCAGCTTATGACCTATAGCTTACAGGTTAAAAAAAAAAAAATGTGTAAGAGGTTAAAGCATTACAGATGCAACACGAAATTAAGTATCATATTAATGTTTGAGCAATAGAAAACTGACACGTATATCTATGAAATATTAATATTTTTAAGGGACTTATTAAGCACTTGTAGCAGTGCTTTCTGCCTCTTTTTATTGTTGTAACTGAATAACAATCGGAATTAACATTACTCACTTCACTGTCAAGGACAGCCGTCCTTTTTCTAAAAGAAGTCGTCACGGTATGTGGACTTATTTCAGCAAATAACAAAGTGGAAGACAATACCTAGCATGAATCAACAATACATTGATGATGTCTACGATGTGCAATGCTGTTACAAGGTAAGAGTGGTAGAGAGCATAAACATTCCGTAGACACACGAACTCAGCCGACTCAGCCGACAGGGGCCACAAAAAAGTGCGAGGTGTGTAGTTATTTGCAGAACATACACATTAAGTTAACATTACACAGGCCTACAATTTTTCTTCTTCTTTTTTTGTGCCCAAGGTTTTTAAGCTGATTATTATTTGGGGCGCTGAATCCAAATATGGAACCCGTTTTTCTCTATCAGCTATACTTTTTTAGATGCGGCGTAATCTCCCCATAACATTTTTCTATTATTTGCATTAAAATAGTACTACCCGAAAATTAATTAATAGCTGGTTCCTCTATAGTTCACAAGTTCTCTATGTTACTTTTAAGATAATGAAATACAAATTAAATTAAAATACTTTATTTATATAATTATCATAAATATTTCCATCTTTACAGAGTTTTTATTGTAACATATGGCAGCGCGAAAAAATTGTGTTCCCTCGTCAGCATAATACCAGTTGAGCTGAGTTGTCTAACTAGTGCTGCTATCTGAGGGTGTTGCTTTCAGGTAACTGACATTAGTTACAGAAAACTCCACTAGATGGAATTCGCATCTGTCTGTCTGCTAACTGAACTGTAGTGACCTTCAACTCTGTTTTAGGTTAGTTGCAGAGTTCTCACTGTGAAGGCTCGATGAATATTTCCCCCATGTAGTATTCCAGTGCAGATTCAAGTTTTCATTGCATTTAACTTTATGTTTACAGTAATGTGTGCTTTAGATTGATATATGTGACTGTGTTGTAGAGGTGAAAGATGAGTTCCATTAGAAGAAGTCGTATAAATCATTCTGATGTGTTTTGCTACATACGTGGTGAGTATACATTTAAAGAGAACAGGAAAAGTGTCACAGACTTTATTAAGAGGGCATATCAAGGATACTTTAGTATCAGACTTGGTGTCCAGGAAAAATCATGGGCACCTCATATTGTCTGCAAAACATGTACAGAACATTTACGGCGGTGGGCTACAGGAAAAAGGAAACGTCTTAAATTCGGCATACCGATGGTTTGGAGGGAACCAATGAATCACATTGATGACTGTTATTTCTGTCTTGTAAATATTACTGGCATCAACAAAAACAACCACAAAAAATGGTATTATCCTGATTTAGCTTTGGCAAGATGCCCAATCCCCCAATCAGATGAAGTTCCGATCCCAACGTTTCATCAGCTACCAGAGCTCTGTGAGGATGAGTGCACCTTGGATCTGCCCTCTGAATCATATGATGGTGAAAGTGATTTTGAGGGAACGTTTCAACCAAGATGGGGTCAGTGACCTTGCCAGAGACCTCAATCTTTCAAAAGAAGCTTCAGAGTTACTTGCCTCAAGACTAAATGACAAAAATTTACTGGAAGAAGGAACCAAAATTACAAGGGAAAAAGATCTGTTGCTCTTCTTCTCTCAAGAAGACAATTTTGTTTTCTGTCATGATGTTAAAAACCTCCTGGAACAAATGGGTCTTCCTAAATAGTCTCCGGATGATTGGCGCCTATTTATTGACTGTTCTAAGTGGAGTTTGAAGTGTGTCCTTCTATACAATGGCAACAAGTATGGATCAATACCAATTGCTCATTCAATGCAAATGAAAGAAGAATATGACACCATAGCTTTGGTCTTGAAAAATATTAAGTACCATGAACATCAATGGGTAATATCTGAGGACTTGAAAATGGTAAATTTTCACCTAGGTCAACAAAGTGGATACACAAAATATCCTTGCTTCTTGTGTCTCTGGGACAGCAGGGACAAAAAGAACCATTGGGTGAAAAAGGAGTGGCCTAAGAGAGAAAATATGGTTGTTAGGCAAAAGAATGTTCTTAATGCTTTAGTTCAACGAGAGAACATCATCCTCCCTCCACTGCATATTAAGCTAGGCCTAAGGAAGCTGTTTGTTAAGGCTCTTGATGAGAATGGATCATGTTTTGCGTACAAAGGAAGAAAGATGCCTCAGTTGAGTACAGAAAAGCTAAAAGCTGGCTGATGGCCCACAAATAAGACACCTAATGAAGGATCCTACCTTTGTCAATTCCATGAATGAATCAGAACAAGAAACATGGACATAATTTGTTGAAGTCATAAGAAATTTCCTAGGCATGCACAAAGCTGAAAACTATGTTGATCTAGTAAACAATATGCTCACGAGCTTCAGAAAGCTTGGCTGGAACATGAGCATTAAAGTTCACTACTTACAAAGCCATTTGGATCGTATCCCTGAAAATTTAGGAGACACTAGTGAAGAACAAGGTGAAAGATTCCACCAAGACATTAAAACTATGGAGGATTGCTATCAAGGAAGATGGGATGCGCATATGATGGCAGATTACTGCTGGAGTTTGAAAAGAGACTGCTTCAAGAAAAAACATTTTAGAGCATCATGAAAAAGAAGCTTCATAAGTGTTAATTGACTTTACTTGCAGTGATCATAACTTCTTATTAAGATCAGGTATAACTGAACTACAGTTAGTTAGTTTAGTGTTTCTGCAATGTTTTCTATAGTTTGTGTTTTCCTTTATTGTCCTATAAAATAATAATATTATATATATATATATATATATATATATATATATATATATATATATATATAAAACGATTATTAAGACGAAAAATTCCTAGCAGGAAAAATAAAATATAAAAAATAGACGAAGATTACTCACCAGGCGAAGGAGCACAGGTGTGACAGCATCACAAATAAATAAATGAATACACACACACACACAATCGCAAGCTTTCGCAACCCAGTTGCGTCTTCAGGCAGTAGGGAAGGAGAGGGAAAAGGAAATGATGAGGGTTTTAAGGAAGGGGGTAAGGAGCCATTCCAATCCCGGGAGAGGAAAGACTTACCTTGGGGGAAAAAAAGGAGGGTAAACAAATGCACACATGCCCACACATTCACACAGACACAAGTACACCTAGGCAGACATACTGTAGAAAGCAAAGAAGTTACGTTATAGAAGTTAAGAAGTTAGACAGAGATACCACTTGAGGCAGAGGCTCTGTCCAGAGAACTGATGCAAAGATGTTAAGAAGGTGGGTGGGAATTCAAATTTAGCGGAGGTTGAGACCAGGTGGGCAACGGGAAGAGAGAATATGCTGAAGGGCTAGTTCCCATCTCCGGAGTTCTGAAGGATTGGTGTCAGTGGGAAGTATCCAGATAACCCGGACGGTGTAGCACTGTGCCAAGATGTGCTGGCCGTGCACCAATGCGTGTTTAGCCACAGGGTGATCCTCGTTACCAACAAACACTGTCTGCCTGTGTCCATTCATGCGAATGGACAGTTTGTTGCTGGTCATTCCCACATAGAACGCTTCACAGTGCAGGCATGTCAGTTGGTAGATCACGTGGGTACTATCGCAAGTGGCTCTGCCTTTGATCGTGTACACCTTCCGGGTTACGGGACTGGAGTAAGTGGTGGTGGAAGGGTGCATAGGGCAGGTTTTACAACGGGGGCGGTTACAAGGGTAGGAGCCAGAAGGTAGGGAAGGTGGTTTGGGGATTTCATAGGGGTGGACTAGGAGGTTACGGAGGTTAGGTGGGCGGCGGAAAGACACTCTCGGTGGAGTAGGAAGGATGTCATGAAGGACGGATCTCTTTTCGGGGCAGGATTTAAGGAAGTCGTATCCTTGCTGGAGAGCCACATTTAGAGTCCGCTCCAGTCCCGGAAAGTATCCGGTGACAAGAGGGGCACTTCTGGGATTCTTCTGTTGAAGGTTCTGAATTTGGGGGGATGAGGTAGATCCGTCCTTCATGACATCCTTCCTACTCCACCGAGAGTGTCTTTCCGCCGCCCACCTAACCTCCGTAACCTCCTAGTCCACCCCTATGAAATCCCCAAACCACCTTCCCTACCTTCTGGCTCCTACCCTTGTAACCGCCCCCGTTGTAAAACCTGCCCTATGCACCCTTCCACCACCACTTACTCCAGTCCCGTAACCCGGAAGGTGTACACGATCAAAGGCAAAGCCACTTGCGATAGTACCCACGTGATCTACCAACTGACATGCCTGCACTGTGAAGCGTTCTATGTGGGAATGACCAGCAACAAACTGTCCATTCGCATGAATGGACACAGGCAGACAGTGTTTGTTGGTAACGAGGATCACCCTGTGGCTAAACACGCATTGGTGCACGGCCAGCACATCTTGGCACAGTGCTACACCGTCCGGGTTATCTGGATACTTCCCACTGACACCAATCCTTCAGAACTCCGGAGATGGGAACTAGCCCTTCAGCATATTCTCTCTTCCCGTTGCCCACCTGGTCTCAACCTCCGCTAAATTTGAATTCCCACCCACCTTCTTAACATCTTTGCATCAGTTCTCTGGACAGAGCCTCTGCCTCAAGTGGTATCTCTGTCTAACTTCTTAACTTCTATAACGTAACTTCTTTGCTTTCTACAGTATGTCTGCCTAGGTGTACTTGTGTCTGTGTGAATGTGTGGGCATGTGTGCATTTGTTTACCCTCCTTTTTTTCCCCCAAGGTAAGTCTTTCCTCTCCCGGGATTGGAATGGCTCCTTACCCCCTTCCTTAAAACCCTCATCATTTCCTTTTCCCTCTCCTTCCCTACTGCCTGAAGACGCAACTGGGTTGCGAAAGCTTGCGATTGTGTGTGTGTGTGTATTCATTTATTTATTTGTGATGCTGTCACACCTGTGCTCCTTCGCCTGGTGAGTAATCTTCGTCTATTTTTTATATTTTTTTTATATATATATATATATATATATATATATATATATATATATATATATATATATATATATATATATTTTTTTATAAAAGTACCCGTGTTTCATGTATTTCTTGATGATAAATTTCGATTACAAATAATTTTGCATATAGGCCTACAAAAACATTAAAAATACAAAAAAAAAAAAAAATAAAGCTGTTAGAAGAAAACTGATGCCATATTTGAATTCAGCGCATCAAATACATATGGAATCAACTTAAACACTTTGGCACCAAAACCACTGTTGGGCTGTGTTATTAATGTCAGTTACTCCAACTGAAGAAGAGTCTCGCAATATAGCTGGTTACTGAATAAGTACAAAGTAATAACTTATTGGACTGTAGATATACACAAATATGCCAACATTATGAGGGTCCAAATTTGTCCCTCTTGAGGTGCAAAGTAGGTTCCAAAAATTATATATTCTTCACACTAATGTATTTTAAAAATAACAAATTTCAGTCACTCATCAGTTATAACATTGACCACGAAGTGTTGTTTAGCTATTACACAAAACTGGCATTTGTTAAGAGAGATCTGACTTGTGAGTATGATATTAATAGTTCTTATTTATTTTTATTTTCTGGTACATTGAATCTGGAGATGTACTGAATATAATAGATATTGGGCCATTTCTACATACATCACAATAACTGAAAGTAAATTTACATTATATTTTTTTTCTCTATACATTTTCCCATACAATTTTAGTTAGTGCTGGAATTTTGTTCCTCTAGGTACAGTACTCATCTCCTGAATAGAAGTACTGCTTCACCAAGTAATCCTTCATGACAATTTTAAATTTGTTGCATCCATTATTGGTTTTGTGGCTTTGGGTAATGCATTGTATACTTTAATTACAGGATGTAGTATTCCCTTTTGAAACAGTGAGTATAAGTATGAAGCATTGAATTAAAATTTGTGGTGCGGCCGGGAATGAAACCTGGACCCCCATACTTACTAGGCAGACATCTTAACCGTTAGACTACCTTAAGACGTCTGCCTAGTAAGCATGGAGGTCCAGGTTCGATTCCCGACCACACCACAAATTTTAATTCAATGCTTCATACTTATCAATAATGTCTTTGACATATTTGAGATGAAAATCTGTCTCAGGGATTGTTTATTTGTATTAATGCCAAGTAACTATGCAAACACCAATTGATGATGTCTATTTTTGCCAATGACAGAATAATGCAACCACCAATAGCAACAAAAACACTTCAGGCAAACTCCACAAACTTCCACAAATCGTGTGAAATATTATAATTACCAATAAAGGAAGCCCAACTTCCCCCCCCCCCCCCCCCCATCCTTCTCAAACTGATACTTACAATATTATATAAGAACCAAGCCTTCACTCATTCAACAGTCAAACAAATACCCAGAAGAAGGCACATGCAACAGTGGCTGAAATGTTGAGCAGATTTGTGAAGATTGACTTATTTTTATGTTACTCAAACATGACTTTTTAGAACTATTTTTACATTGGCATACTGTTTTGTAGTGCAATTTTCATGTTTTTATATTTCCATTTTCTTTTATTTCTATTTAAGCATTTCAATTAATAATCATTTAATGTATGTTCCTCGCATGTTTATTTACTTATTCTTCCTTGCATATTTATTTATTTATTGTTTCTTGCATCTTTATTTACTTATGTTCCTTGCATTTTTTTACTTACAAATCGTTGCATGTTTGTTTACTTACAATTCCTTGCATGTTTGTATGGGATGGGATGCAATTCCTTGCATGTTTATTTCCTTACAACTTACTGCTAAAAATATTTGATTGTGTATTAACATCCAAAGAACAATGATCTTTTTACTCAGTTTGCAGTAATGGCCAAGCTTACAGTTCATGTCAGACATTTCAAAGTTGCAGACAGTATGAAGATAAATAAATGTACACAAAAATGTACCATGATAATCAGGTAATTCATTAATAATGCTTGCCAGTGGAAAACTAGCCACGGCGGAGCAGCCGAGCGCATTGAGGTGCTATTATACGGTGCACGAGACCATTCCCTATTGGGAGTTCGAATTCCCCTCCCTCTCGGATATGGCTGTTTGTGTCGTCTTTAGTATAAGGTAGTTCATAGGTACGGTAGTTTCTAAGTTTAGGGACTGATGACCCCACAGTTATGTCCATTAAGCTTGACAAACATTTGAACAGTGGAAAAATTGTCTGCATCTTGCTTCAAAATTAGAGTATAATAATTTTTTGTGATGTAATTTATCTTCAGGACAGTATTTTGAAGGTATATTGATTGAAATCATGATACTTTCACAGCTTATTACATAAGAAATCTTGGATTTTTTCAGCCCAGACAACCAATACCTTATACTTGGCATGCAAGATGGAAAAATTCGAATTAATCGTGTTAAGCCAGACTACCGTGATCTGTCAGATTACTGGCTTTTGTCGATGCATGATAATGACACTGGAGTGATCACACGTATCTGTTTCAGTCACGATAACTTGCACATGTTTTCTTGTGGCTGTGATGGAAATACATTTATGTATAATTTTAATCCTGAAGTTTCCATGGAGGTTGCAACAGATATAAAATATATCATGCGAATGGGAGCTGTAAGTTTCATTGCTTTGAAATTCAAACTTTGTAGATATGTACATTTGCATATGTCTGCATTGGTGTGTGTGCGTGTGTATATGTGTGTTTGTTTACCTAACCTTTTCCCCCGAAGTTAAGTATTTCCTAGCCCTGGATTTGAAGGGCTCCTCACCCATCCTTTAAACCCACATCCTTTCCTTCTCCCTCTCCTTCCCTGCTCTTTGCCTGAAGAAGCAACAAATGGTTGCGAAAGCTTGCATTTGTGTGTGTGTGTTTTATTTATGTTACTGTCACGTACCTGTGCTCCTTTGCCTGGTAAGTAAGCATCTGCCTTGGTGTGTTTGCATGTGTATGTGTGTGGGTGTGTGTGTGCTTGTTTACCTATCCTTTTTTCCCCTAAGGTAAGTCCTTCCACTCCTGGGATTGGAATGACTCCTCTTCCACTCCCTTAAAACCCACATCCTTTCCTTTTTCCCCTCCTTACTTCCTCTTTTCCTGATGAAGCAGCCAATGGTTGCAAAAGCTTGAATGTTTGTGTGTGTTTTTATTTGTATTTTTGTGTCTATCTACGAGCCTGTGTTTTGTGTAAGTTATTCAATTTCTATTATGAAACGGTGGCTGGGTTTGTGTGTGTGTGTGTGTGTGTGTGTGTGTGTGTGTGTGTGTGTGTACGCGCGCGCCCGTGTGAGTGTGTGTGTTTGTGTGTGGGTGTTTGTATGCACATTCTCTATGGCATGTGAAGGCTTAACAGCCAAAAGCTTTATCTTTTCTTTTTCTGTTATGTGTGTCTTTTGCGGCTCATCTGGTGTCTTTATACAATCTTCATGAGTATTGATTTCCCTTTTTATTTCAATAAGATAAACAGAATTTTGTAGATGCTTTATTAGATTTTTTACTTGTCTATAAAAATAGACATCACTTGGTTGAACAAATGGAGTACATTTTGGAGGAATAACTTTAATTGTACATTTAGGTGATTTCTCATCATCCTTGAAGATTTTGTTGTATATTTCAAGATGTGCTTTCCATCCATAGAGTCAATAATGAACAGAAACCATATTTGTCCCTTCAAACAACACTTTAGAAAGTAATTAAAGTATACAATGCATTACCCAAAGCCACAAAACCAATCATGGATGCAACAAATTTAAAATTGCCATGAAGGATTACTTGGTGAAGCAGTTCTGTTGTTAGCTTTCAAGATTTGGAAGATGTTCTTACAATGTTTTTATACTTCTTCTCATATTCATTTACTGTTTTTCGAACTCGGGGGGCCAAAGTTACCAGTTATCTTTTGTAAACAAGTGATCACTTGAGATAGAACATTTCCAGATAGAGTAAGAGCATTATGAGCAGTATAAGTATGCGAGACTTTATTCATGTCATGTCTTCAGACAAAAATATTTTTTTTCCTTTTACAGCCAGAGTTCTGACACTGACATCCATGAAAGGAAGGGGAAAAAATTGAAGTTTTTTTGTCAAAGAATCATAAAAATAGAAAGCAAAATGAATTTTTAAATAATCTGCAATAAATACCTGTCTGGTCAGTGTTGATAACAAACTTTGCTAAAATTCGGTATCAATTTATTCATCTGGATGTAAAAAGTGTCTGCCACAGCCATGGTTTCTGCAATCATTGCTGTTTCTTTTCTTGAAAAAAATTTTGTCATTTTTCACTGATGAATGACATGTTTATTTTGAATCTATGAACCCAGCTATAAGAAACTTTAAACTCAAAATCAGTGAACTGTTGTGCTGCTGCTAAAGCCCACTGCTGTAAATTGCTTGTAGTCACTTCCTGATAATTCTCTTTGACATCAACAAAACAATCTTATGTCCAGGAACAGATTGCTGTGTACTTATTGAAGTGGTTGCCTCCTTTTTTTATTTTTACATCTACATCTACATGGGTTACTCTGCAAATCACATTTAAGTGCTGGCAGAGGGTTCATCAAACCACCTTTATACTATTTATCTCCCATCCCATTCTCAAATAGCGTGCGGGAAGAAAGAACACCTGAATCTCTCCGTTCGAGCTCTGATTTCTTGAATTTTATTCTGATGAGCTTTTCTACCTATGTAAGTGGCAGTTAACAATATATTTTTTGCATTCAGAGGAGAACATTGGCTATTGGAGTTTCATAAGTATCCCACGCTGCAGTGATAAGCGCCATTGTTGTAATGATTCCCATCACAGATCCTGTATCATTTCCACAATGCTTTCGCCCCTGTATCGTGACAATACAAAACAATTTCTTCTATCCAGTGGGATAAATATTCCTTCTTTCTTAACTGGCTACATCCTTTTTTCTGTAATGTTTGTGGGTCCACGTGGGGTGGGCCCTTGCGAACTTTAATTTTGTAACCCAAAGAGGTGTTCTACTTCTATTGCCTTTTTTGCTTCTGGTTCATATTCATTTACTGAGCTGTGAACTTCAACTTTTGTGATAGTTTCTTCTTCACTGTTTTCAATTTAGTGTAATAATTCTTCATCAGTCCCAAATATTTTTTCAGTTAGCATGTCCATTGTTTGTCTGTAAATTGCTTCAAGTAAAATTGTTGGTGAAGATTCCGAAGCAATGAAATTATTTGCAGCAAGCAAACATACGTAATGAACGACCACATCTTTTAATATAATGTGTAATGAATCAGCAGCTTCTAATACTTTAATTCCTTCATTGACAGAAATTTTTAATTCACACTATTGTAAATGCCCCATTCTCTGCGGACATCAGAAATGAACTGCTTCTGTAGGAAGTAAGGTTCATTGGTCTGTTAGTTCCGTGTGGCCCTTCACCCTTCCAGACTGTCTGCCTGTTTATATATACAACAGGGCAACAGGTATACTCTGCTTTTCCACGAAGAAACCAGTTCCTCTAATTTATAACGGATTTTTATAATCTTTTTACAGATTATTATATTGCTTAATTTTGAAATAACATTGTAATGACAGCAGTAATTAAGTCTTTAATTTACATCCAAAAAATGCATTTGGCATTATTCGATTAAAAATAAAAAATAAAAAATAAAATAAATAAATAAATAAAAAATTGAAATTCAAATTTTAAGTGACTCTGACAGCCATTTGATAAACAAGCAAAAGTTACTTAATTTTTAATTGTTAGTACTTAAAGTTATTAAATTTATTTACAAGTTATAATTTTAAACAAATAATAAAAATTAAAAATACAATGTTTCTTAGAGGTGGGAATCGAACCCGAGTCCACTGCACAGTGAAGGAACACGCTACTACTGAGCTGCTCCACCACACCTTTTAACTACTACATAAGATTTATATGAGCTGCAATTAAAACTTTAGAGCCGTTTTTTCAGAATTTTCTGGATAGTGTGCTTTAATACTTCTATGAGAGGACACCCTTGAGTTATACTACTAATCTGCAAAGTCTCATCCTGAACTGAATTTTCGAGATCTGATGGTCCCCTTGTTAGACACAGGGTGGTGGCGGCCATTCATTTTGATGGACACTTGGTTAGCAGTCACACCAATGTAAAGAGCTGTGCATTGATTGCAGCAAAGTTGGCAAATCACAAGGATTCTATCAAGGTGGTCTGGCCTCTGACAGGGTAGGATGAGCTGGTGACAGGATTTGAATGGAAGTGGTTTGCCACTCTGTTTCACAACTGCAGTTGAGCATAGCTTGCTCGATTTCATTGACTTCCTTACACCCATGTCCATTTGGATCTACTACCAACTCTTCTAAACTCTGCAGGTGGGAGTTCTGCAGTCTTGCATCCATCTTGGCCTCAACTTATGGTACTGTTCGTTCACTTTCTAAAGAGCCATGGTGCAACAACAGTTGAAAATCACTGTTTCAATGCAAGTTCAATAGTCTCAGTCTTTACTGACAGCTGTTTTAGCATAGCCAAAGTATAATACTTAGAAGATGGCAATGTGTAATCATTCATGTAATCAACAGTAGATATGGTATTTAAGTAATGGAGCACACCAAGTTTGAGATTACAGGGATATTATATGTATTTGAATTTGGTTTAAATGTCAGGATATATTGATGGAAAATAATCTTTGCCAGAAAATACAAGGCAGTACCACAAAAATGAAATTATTGTGTTATTAAAGGACATGAAAGCAACTCTGTTAGTACTATAAATCTTTTTTTTTTTTTTTTTTTTTTTTATCTTACACATTTTTTGATGTATGAAATCATGTTAGTGGTTGCATGTTTGTCTGATTTCCCCTACAACTGAAATGTCATATACTCACACATCTATTTGTAATTGCAAATATGTAATTCAAATACTTTTAATAACTTTAAAACAACTAAGATTTGACCACTGTGGAAGTGATAAATTGAACAGAAAATCTCAAATCACAACACAATGAAACTCAAAATAATCTTGCTACCAGAATATCAAATTAGTGTTTGCTAAGTATCATAAACAAGGAGAGTTGCTGTGTTGTGGCTCTCCAGAAAGTGAACAGATAATAACCTGACCTCACTTACTTCATCTCTCTCTCTCTCTCTCTCTCTCTCTCTCAATCTCTCTCTCTCTCACACACACACACAGACACACACACACACACACACACACACACACACACACACACACAATAGTCCCCTCACCCCTCCCCCAATCCTATACCTCCTTCCAATTCATGTCAACTACTTTTAAGTTATATATTTTTTGACAATGTTATAGTGTTCAATCAATGAAATAAATCACAATTTGTGATCAATTATGGCTGCACTGTACTAGGTTTAGATGGAATACCAATGTGCGGTGAATGAAAATTTGTACCCGGCCGGGATTCAAACCTGGGATCTCCTGCTTGATTGCAAATTGTGATTTATTTCGTTGATTGAATGCTGTAACATTGTCAAAAAATATATAATTGTATACAAGCCAAGGCTGAGCTCCTGACGACAATTAATTATGTCTCGATACCTCATGATCTGTTCTCCCTGATGCGGAAATATAGTATTGTGGCTGCGAGCATTACAGAACAAATAGGCTGTGGTATAGGAAAGAGACAGTGTGGCGAATGGAGATTTTGGTGTGATGGGAGAAGTGCAGGGAAGAGTCTTCTGCAGTCGGGCTGGCCACTGTGTCCTTGGTGGTGGAGTGGTCAACGCATCTGCCTAGTAAGCAGGAGATCCCAGGTTTGAATCCTGGCTGGGCACAAATTTTCAGTCTCCGCACTTTGGTATTCAATCTAAGCCTAGTACAGTGCAGCCATAACTGATCGCAAATTGCGATTTATTTCATACTTTTAAGTGCTTCCTTTTTCTTCTTCTCTGCTCCCCTGTTCTCCTCCCCTTTACACCCCCATATCTCATGTTTCATTGCATTCCAAGCTGTATATTATGTTATCACCTATCAGTAACTGCACACTGTGGGCATCTTCCTCGCCACGTCCTTGCCTTTCAACCCCTTTCCTTACCTTCCTCTCTCCCTCTTATTGTTGTCCCAGTTGAACCACAGGCATCAGAGTGGGTGGTCATGTCTGATTGATATTTGTTCATGAGATTGTTTAGAAATTTGGGTGAATTTCTTTTTTCCTTATGTGAATGAAAATTTAAGTTGTGTGATTGTCTGCAGTTCAAGCAATCATCTTCATAGTGAGTTAAAACTTATCCACATTATTAAAGAAGGCATCAGGAAAAATAGTAATATTTAATCTATTTACTTTGAGGATATTCCATGTTGACAATATTGGCAAATTCCTGTCATATGAGTTATGTCACTATTTATACATATGTCTATCTTCATTTCATTAAAAACTCAATACTAAGATAATATTGACATTAGTAGGGTGACACAGGAGGTGCTGTAGGTCCTTTATTAAACAATCTCATAATGTTTGAATACAGGATTAGTAGTGTGCTCCTTGAACACGTCATGTCAATTAAATATGTAGGTGTAACGCTGCACAGTGGTATAAAATGGACGAGCATATAAGGACAGTCTTGGGGAAGGTCAAAGGCCGACTTCGGTTTATTGGAAGAATTTTGGGAAGGTGTGATTCATCTGTAAATGAGACCACATATAAAATGCTTCTAGGACCCAGACTTGAGTATTGATCAAGTGTTTGGGAACCCCACCATATCAGTTTAAAGGGAGTGGAACAGGAAAGCAAGAAACTAGTAGTGGTAATGATACCCATCACCATGTGCCTGTGGGTGGTTTGCAGAGTATGTATGTGGATGTAGAACCTACTTTATGTGACCAGTTTAAATTTTTCTTTTGTATGCCAAGCTGAGGGGGTGGGGGACAATGGGAGGTCTAGATTGAAATTTGAACAGTACTACAAAAATGATTGATTGATACTCTCTTTAAGACATGCTAAGCTGCAGACATGCAAGATGGAAAGAAAATCACACAAATAAGCTTCCAGTCAAAACATTAACAGGAAAAGAAAAAGGCACACCCACATTCATACAACATGTGCACACATGATTGCTGTCTCTACTCACTGTGGTGGGAGACAGTGATCTCATATATGTGTTCCTTTCTCTGAGGAAGGCTTTGGCGAAAAGCTAGTTTCGAAGGCACAGGCACTCTACTAAATTAGCAAGCACAATCGTAATATTATCCCTTGATAAGTTTCTTCTTTTGACCATGAAAATATAAGCCTAAAGAATGTAATTAGACTAAAATTTGGTGGGTGAGGAGTAGAATAAAGAAAACAAAGCTATTCAGATAGGAGTTACATGGACGGATTTCTGGTTTTAGTGATTATTGTGATTATATGATTAAAGGCCCTCCCGTGAACCACAGACATTGCCAAGGTGGGGTGGCTTGCGTGCCTCAATGATACAGATAGCTGTACCCTAGGTGCAACCACAGCGGAGGGGTATCTGTGGAGAGGCCAGACAAACATGTGGTTCCTGAAGAGGGGCAGCAGCCTTTTCAGTAGTTACAGGGGCAACAGTCTGGATGATTGACTGAGCTGGCCTTGTAACATCAGCTAATGTGGCTTTGCCACACAGTTACTGCGAACAGCTGAAAGCAAGGGTAAACTACAGCCGTTATTTTTCCCAAGGACATGCAGCTCTACTGTATGAACATATGATGATGGCATCCTCTCGGGTAAAATATTCTGGAGGTAAAATAGTCCCCCAATCGGATCTCCGGGCGTGGACTACTCAGGAGGATGTGATCATCAGGATAGACAATACTGGCATTCTATGGGTCGGAGCATGGAACGTTAGATCCCTTAATCAAGTAGGAAAATTAGAAAATTTACAAAGGGAAATGGATAGGTTGAAGTTAGATATAGTGGTGATTAGTGAAGTTCGGTGGCAGGATGAACAGGATTTCTGGTCAGGCGAGTACAGGATTATAAATACAAAATCAATTGGGGGTATCACAGGAGTAGGATTGATAATGAATAAGAAAATAGGAATGCGGGTAAACTACTATGAGCAGCACAGTGATCGCATTATCGTTGTCAAGATAGATACGAAGCCAACACCGACAACAGTAGTACAGGTTTATATGCCAACTAGCTCTGCCGATGATGAGGAAATCGAAGAAATATATGAGGAGCTAAAGAAAATTATTCAGACAATTACGGGAGAGGAGAACTTAATTGTTATGGGAGACTGGAATTCGGTAGTAGGACAAGGAAGGAAAGGGAAGATAGTAGGTGAATATGGTCTGGGCAAAAGGAAAGAAAGAGGAAGCTGCCTGGAAGAATTTTGCATGGAATAATTTAGTTCTAACAAACACCTGGTTTAAGAATAACGAAAGAAGGTTGTATACATGGAAGAGACTAGGAGACACCGGGAGATACCAGATAGATTTTATAATGGTAAGACATAGATTTCGGAATCAGGTTTTAAACTGTATGACATACCAAGGGGCAGATATAAACTCTGATCATAACTTATTGGTCATGAATTGTAGGCTGAACCTGAAAAAACTGCAAGAAAGGTAGGAAAATAAGGAGAGGGGATCTGGATAAACTGAAGGAACCTGAAGTTCTTGAGAATTTCAGAGGGAGCTTTAGGCAACAATTGACAGAAACGGGGGAAAATAAAACAGTAGAGGTGGAATGGGTAGCATTGAGAGATGAAATAGTGAAGGCTGCAAAGCACAAAATAGGTAGGAAGGCAAGACCTACAAAAATCCTTGGTTATCACAGGACATACTAAATTTAATCAATAAAAGGAGAAAATATAAAATGCAGTAAATGAAACAGACAAAATGGAATACAGACGACTAAGAAATGAGATTGACAGGACGTTCAAAATTGCTAAGCAGGAGTGGCTAGAAGGCAAATGCAAGGATATAGAAGAATGTATAAATAGGGGAAAAATAGATACAGCCTACAGGAAAATAAAAGAAACATTTGGAGATAAGAAAAACAGCTTTATGAATATCAAGGACACTGATGGAAAACCAGTTCTCAGCAAAAAAAAAGCTGAAAGGTGGAAAGAGTATATAGAGGGGCTCTACAAAGGAAATGAACTTAGAGGCAATATTGTATTAAGGGAAGAGGATATAGATAAAGATGAAATAAGGGATACTGTAATGAGAGAAGAATTTCACAGAGCCCTGAAAGACCTAAGCCGAAACAAGGCCCCTGGAGTAGATGATATTTCCTCAGAGCTACTGAAGTCTTTGGGAGAACCAGCCATGACAAACCTGTTTCACCTGGTGTGTAAGATGTATGAGACAGGCGAAGTACCCTCAGACTTTAAGAAAAATTGCATAATCCCCATTCCAAAGAAAGCAGGTGCAGACAGATGTGAAAACTACAGAACCATCAGTTTGATAAGTCATGGTTGCAAAATATTAACACGAATCATATACAGAAGATTGGAAAAGCTGGTAGAAGCCGACCTCGGGGCAGATCAGTTTGGGTTCAGGAGAAATGTAGGAACACGGGAGGCAATGCTCACTTTACAACTTATCCTAGAAGATAGATTAAGGAAAGGCAAACCTACATTTTTGGCTTTTGTAGATTTGGAGAAGGCTTTTGAAAATGTTGATTGGAATAAACTCTTTCAAGTTCTGAAGCAAGCAGGAGTAAAATATAGGGAGCGTAAGGTTATTTACAACTTGTACAAAAACCAGACAGCAGTTGTCAGAGTTGAAGGGCATGAAAGGGATGCAGTGGTTGGAAAGGGAGTAAGACAGGGTTGTAGTCTTTCTCCATTGTTATTCAATTTGTATATTGAGCAAGCTATAAAGTAAAGCAAGGAGAAATTTGGAGAAGGAATTAAAGTTCAGGGTGAAGAATTAAAAACATTGTGTTTTGCCGACGACATAGTAATTCTGTCAGATACAGCAAAGGACCTGGAAGAGCAATTGAACGGAATGGACAGTTTGCTGAAAGGTGCATATAAGATGAACATTAACAAGAGCAAAACTAGGGTAATGGAGTGCAGTGTAAGAAAATCAGGTGATGCTGAAGGAATTAGATTGGGAAATGAAGCAATAAAGGAGGTAGATGAGTTTTGTTACTTGGGCAGTAAAATAACAAATGATGATCACAGTACAGAGGATATAAAATGCAGAATGGCAATGGGTAGAAAAGCGTTTTTGAAAAAGAGAAATTTGTTAACATCGAATATTGATTTAAGCCTAAGGAAGTCCTTTCTGAAGGCATTTGTATGGAGTGTTGTGTTGTATGGGAGTTAGACATGGATGATAAACAGTGCGGACAGGAAGAGGATTGAGGCTTTTGAAATATGGTGCTACAGAAGAATGCTGAAGATTAGGTGGGTGGATTGCGTAACTAATGAGGAGGTACTAAACAGAATTGCAGAGAAAAGAAATTTCTGGCATACCTTGACTAAAAGAAGGGATAGATTGGTAGGACACATTCTTAGACATCAAGGAATTGTGAATTTAGCATTGGAGGGAAGTGTGTGGGGTAAAAATCGCAGAGGACGACCAAGAGATGGATACAGTAAGCAGATTCAGACAGATGTAGGTTGCCGTTCTTATGTGGAGATGAAGAGGCTTGCTCAGGATAGGGTATTGTGGAGAGCTGCATCATACCAGTCTCTGGACTGAAGACCACAACAACAACAACATGAATAAATGATGGTCATATGCCTAATTAGTCATACAGTAGTAACAAATAAGAATGTAATGCACAACGTCAAAAGCTTGCTACTTTTGTAACAAATAATTTTTGCTAACGTGATACAAAAATATAATGCCATTGTAGTCAGAAAACATTACACTATTCCTGAATGAAAGTGCAGTTTGTTGTAGTATAATGGGCACAAACTGTTTCAAACTAATGGATGCCACAAAGCTTCATTAGGTTTGAATAACACAAGTTGTTGAAAAACATTTTATGATAGCAAACTCAGAATTGTCAAAAATGAAGCAACTTTAAAAGGAAAAAAATTCTTTAAAACCAGCTAACCTTACACTACCGGTCCTTTGCAGCAGTGTTAAATCCAATCACCACACAACAGTTTAAATACTCAACTTTCAGCATGATGTTTAAGTCCTCCATAAATGAGATTTGTGTGGTCGGTTCAACAATTATCTATTCATCCTTTTCACAATTATTCAAATATTCCATTTATACAACAATGAGCTAACATCTTGCACACCAACAGACTGATAATTAACAACTACTCATTGGCACATCATGGCCACTATTTTAGGTTTTACAAACGATTCAGTAATCAGTAATTATGGTATATCAGTATATCAGTAATTATGGTTTTTAATGAGACAATTATAACTTTTTAGTTTTTGCAAATTATAGTTAATAGAACACAGCAACAAGCTTGCACATATTTTTTATATACAAATTGCAACATTTTGCAGAGATTTCAATTGTAATTATATAAAATTATGCTTTGATAAGCTGTTGATTATACCACTATGTTTATCTAATTACAGTGTCTTTATAAACTGTTAATGGAGAAAATACATCATGTGAATGATTGATTGCTACATATTCCATTGATAAAACTTTGCTTACATATTTAATTTTGAAACTTGGAATAGTTTCACAAATGTTGTCATTATGAGCTAATTGTTAACAATATTTCTATAATCACCATTATAGAAGGTTCTCAAATGGAAAGAGCATTAAAGTATTGAATTCTGATTTGAAAGTGATGAAATAAAAGATTTCACATATCTTATTCTCCTTATTTAATGAAATAACCCATATAAACTTGTGGCGGTAATAACCATAAACAACTCTGCAGAAACAATTTTATCTTTATGATTGTCTTTGGGCGAGTCGCCTCTCTGACATGTGTCTAGTCCCCTGAATATACTGACGGAAAGGCCCAGAGATAAAAATAAAAAGTACCTGGCGATGCCGATAGATGTCACCCTGGAGATACATTTTGCCATGTGATTTGCACTGCAGATTCTGCAGTACAGCTGATAGCTGTTAAACGAAAACAAACGGAGGATCTGCGGAATTGTATAGTTCGCCTGTAAAATAATCTCATTTTATACGTACGTTCCATCAGTGTCATAATAGTTGTTAATCTGCTTACAACAATGTAATCACAGGTTGTGTACAAATTAGGCAAACGAGAAATAGACCTGTTTTAGATTTCATTTTACGCGTTTCAGTCTCAGTTCGAACACATTATTTGAGGAGCTGGTGCAGTTTAATACTCTAAGCTGGATGTTAGGTCTCCTTTTTCTTTTTTCTCCAGCTGATTTGTGACAAAGAAATATGAAGTTAGAGAAATGCTGGTAAACCCAAGACTTACATTATGGCAAATTGAAAAATAGGGAAATATAATTTCTAAAAATCAAACCATCATAATTCACTTGAAATTAGTAGGGGAAGGCAGGGTAAGATGACATGGAATCTTAGACAAGGAATCATTAATTTAATGCGATTGACAAGACAGTGCACCAAATGAAGGTCTTGCCTCGCTAGCGATTAGCGCTTCACATGTGCTACAAACCTCCATCATTTAGCGCTGACATGCTATAATTTGTCTTTACACACATGTTCGTTGTAATTTCAGTGCACTGAAATAGCATCTGGAACACATGTAGTAAATTTTACCAACCTGGTTCCAGTTTTTAGTAGACTATAAACTACACTGTTTCATTGTATATATTAAACTCCAAAGAAAATTTAATGAAGTGTTGTTCTCATGTTTAAATCATGAATGGCCATTCTGGTTAAGTTGATGAATTTATTGGGCGGACAAGATGACGGACTACCATCTTATTCAAATATTTCGTACTTAATATTAATGATTGCAGTACTGAGCATGTGTAACAAGTATAAAGGAAGGACCAACTTACTGAAATGGCCACAGGAATCGATGACCGTTGTGCAGGAGGTACAGAATGGTGTGCAGTACTTCAAAGAGAAAACAGAGGAAAATGATGTCCCCATTGCAATCACAAACAGAAGAGAAACTGAAGAAAAAGAAATATAAAAGACAAAAGAAGAAAAATTGAATGGCAACTAAGGGAGGAAAGGGGAGAAGAATAATTAAAACAATTCTGATGACGCACTCCGAAAACCAGTCAACTACACTGAAGACGACAATGGTCATGATTTTCTTAGAGAACTTTGTGAAATCACCAATGACTATGGTAAATCCAGACTTTATATGATTGTCCATGCTGTCGTAAATGGGCCCATGTTGCTTGTACCTAGCTCACTGCAGCAAATGTGAAACAAAAAGCAAATCTATGCCACTTCTGTGCTTAAAATAAACTGATTTTTTGTTTTGTTTATCGAATTATGTTTTCCTTTATCAAATTACACACCTACGTCTGTCATCTTACTCACAAACAAGGGTAACATGATGAGTTTGACGTCATTTGAAAAAAGTCAAAGTAATCACTTTAAATGTTAGGCCTACATTTAAAAAAACTACAAAAATCTGTAGTTGGAAACAAAACTCTAATGGTTTCTTTAAAGTATTCATCTAGGCGTCAGGTCTAAAATAAGGGGATGAAAAAATTCGAAAGCTTACTGCCTACACTTTACCATCTTTTCCCCGACACTCACTCTTTATCCCATATTACTGCAAATGTATGCTCGAAATGAGTTTGCTTGTATGGCATTAGTAGTGTAAGGTATGGTACTGGTACTTTTCATACACGATTTCAGTGTAAGAATCCTTTAAACATTCTCTAACACAAGGAAAACATCATTTCTTTTAACAATTCTCTTACACATGATAATGTACTCTCAAAGTAAAGTGATATGTTGTTATCTGTGTGCCATTTAATAAATGTGAATACATTGAGTATTTTACTTTAATTCTTGATTTGCCCTTTATGTGGTTAGCAAATTCTTGTCGCAAACGAAGCCTTAATAAATACGAAACAACAAAAATGTTTGATACATGTGAAAACAACAACAGAACCTTTCTTCGCTGAATGACGCACACAACAAGAATGAAATGAATAACTTTCTGCTCCAAAGATCTTGAGCTGCAGAGACTTCTCTGGCTGCATTTCCTGGGGTATATTCGAGGGGCTAGCGTCAGCAGCCTCTCGGTTGCCATAAACAATTACATTTAGTCTGTGTTATGCTTGTGCAATGTTGGTGTAATAACTTCATTGCTTTCTACAGTATGTCTGCCTAGGTGTACTTGTATCTGTGTAAGTGTGTGGGTGTGTGTGTATTTGTGTACCCCCTTTTTTTCCCCCCAAGGTACGTCTTTCCTGTCCCGGGATTGGAATGACTCCTTACCCAATCCCTAAAACCCTCGTCATTTCCTTTTCCCTCTCCTTCCCTTCTGCCTTACGAAGCAGCTAGGCTGTGAAAGCTAGTGTTTGTATTTGTGTGTGTGTGTGTGTGTGTGTGTGTGTGTGTGTGTGTGTGTGTGTGTGTGTTGTTTATTTGTTAATATCACTGCCTGTGCTCCTTCGCCTGGTAATTAGACTTCATCTATTTTTTTTACATATATTTTTCCTGTTAGGAATTTTTTCCTCTATAATATTCATATCATAAATTTGAATCCAACAATTACTTTTGTCATTGTTCTGTTATTTCTCGAAATCTTTTCTGTCTTCTTACTTTCCCTTTTGTTTTTGTTTTTATTTTATTTATTTATTTATTCATTTATATATATTTTACATAGCAATTCCATTCTACATTCCCTTCTTAGTTTACTGTCCATATTTCGCTAATACTTACAACAATACGTTCACTTCCTAATCTTCACCTTTGAATACGTTTATTATGATATTTACCACGTTCATTACTCCTTCTTCCAACTGAAATACGCTGCTCATTCAATTTTCTCACTATAAAACGTAAATACTATTTCACAACTATAGTTTCTTATATTGTTTATAACCATTTTCGGCCTTTCTTAGTTACCTCACGATTGTTTCCATTCCAGTTTTTCTACATTTCCGTTCATTTTTCCTACTTTCCCGATCGTATTTCAGCTACTTTACATTGGTTTTGATTCCACTAGTCCTTCGTCAGACTATTGTTAGCCTCAAAATTGTAATATGCTACCATTTAACCAATCTTATTTAGACGTTTTCCTTGTGTTGATACACAGACAAGTGCGTTTTCTGGGGCACACACCTTGTGAAAAACTCACATTGGTGATCCCATATTGAGTTTCTTGTGCTACGGTACGTGTTTCATAGCGTTTCTCTTGCCTGCACCAGGTTAATTCGTGAAATATGGCAGTACGTCATCCGACGGTTACGATCACAATGAACACCCTGGTGCAACTACCACCGGGTTTCACCATGGCTTCTCAACCATCTTTCAACTCACTACTGCCCCACGATTTGTCGTGTGTATTTGTTTCGACGCCTCAGCACACGGCTCATGAATTTTCTCTGGACTTCATAGACTTACACAATGGCCTCCAGCTGTGTGACCCCAAACTTGCATTCTGGTTTGCAAATGACAAACAATACTCATGTTTTGCAAGATTATTTTGTGTGCGCCCATTCTCGACCACTGCCAACTGCAGATAGTTTAGTGTATTGTGCTTCAAATTTGTATTCGTGGCCCAACACAGCTCTGCCATGTGCACTGATGTATCCATCCATGACCTACATGCCTGGACACAGTTTGACCAGTGGCATGCTGTCGCAGAACTATATTTCGTCGCCTGCATCTAATGATTTGGTTAGCGGACTCATTCCTGACTCTTTTTTGAGTTCTTTGTTTAATTCTGGACCTTTGTCTCAAGCTCCTTCCACACCCTTATCTGTGCAAGTAATTTTGGTTGTTGACAGTGCAATGCATTTGTCTTCAGACAACCACCTGTTCACTGTTTACCCAGTGACTGTGTTTTTAACCCTCATACTCTGTTGAGTTATTTCTGGCATGTGAACTGGTCAGGACAGGACAGCCACATTCAGCATCCCGACACACTTCTGCCGTGCTTGCTTTGGCCTACTGCGTCCGCTTGTGTGGCTGGCACATCGTGTGACTCTCTTATGCTGTCTCACGTTCAACCTCCTGTTTCATCAGCACAATTTGGTGCCTCTGCTGCATCGGCCTTCCGCGTCACACCTCCTCAACAACTTCAACATCAGCCTGACACTGCGGTGACAGATGTGGGACCTCAGGCAGTGTGTTCTCCTCCTTCTCCACTACCTGGATGTCATCCTAAGCTGCCTCTGTTTTTGTTCGAGGCTCCAACTACATGGTTAGCCTCAGTAGAACAAATCTTCGACCACAATTCCCTGGATGATGCTTATCGCTATCTCTTCATATCACACACCTCCATGAACACATTGAGTTAATCTGTGATCTGGTAACGTCACCTCCGATGACTCAGCGCTACTTCATGGTGAAGCAGACCATCCCAGAGCTTACCATGGAGACATATTTGACTGCTGGTCAGTGAACAGGCAATGTCAGACTCAACTGTGATGGCAGTCTAGACCAACAAGCTGCCCTTACTGGTCCGGACGGCTCTGGCCTACACTATCCTCGAGTCTTCAAGCAAGCACATCTGCATCACTGACCTGGTTCATGCTGCCTTTTTACGTAAAGCCCATCTTGACATGTCTGCACATGCTCAAACCACACCTCCTCACACATTTTATCGGGGTCGCTCCAGCACGCTGGTCGACCTCGTCGACAAGCCTGGCATTCCGCATTGCATCACACCGAGACACCACAGCCGGCCTGCCCTGCAGGATCCAAAAGTGGACCTCCACCACCAACTCGCTTCCCACTGGAACAGCCGCCTCACTACCCATACTGTTTCTTCCACAGTCACTTTGGTGCAGCTGTCAAGAAATGCTCTCCTCCATGCTCGTCCCAAACACAAGTTGCAAGCGGACATAGGCGCCACCCCTTGACGGATGGCTGCGGGTACCTACCAACACTTCATTCTGTTCATCATACTTCCACTCATGGTGGTTGCCTCTACTTGTGTGACTGTATTTCTGGCACCATATTCCTCATCGATACCGGTGCGGATGTTTCCCTGATACCCACTGCCTTGGCAACCGGCCCTCTCCGCCCAAATCACCCACTGCTGCAAGCTGTGAATGCCACACAATGTCCGTGTGGGTATAGATTTTTTACCACATCACAAACTTACACCCGATGTTGTGCACTGCACTGTTTTTCACCGTCCCTCAATCAAGTGATTCATAGAGCTCCGGCTCCACTTCCACGGGCACTACTGTTATTAGTGAGTATACCAAAGTGTCCGATAACTTCACCATGCTGCTGAATAAGTGGTTTGATGAACATAAACAAGTGCTTGACCTCAAGAGTGAATGGGAAAGCATTGTGCACCATCTTGCCCGTGCTGAATCGCAGCTGTCTGCAGTGAAATAACGTCTTTCTGCTCTGTGGGCGGATTGCAAGGTTAGTATCAGTGTTTCCTCTGCTATTAATGTTTCCGCACTCACGCGTAGGCATGATTATGCTTCAGACAGTTTGCCTAACCATGCCCCTCACTCCTATTCTGATGTGTGCAAACAAAATGCGGTTGACAGGCCAACCACCACAGTGTCAAAACTGTATTTGCACTCCGCCCTCTGGTGCTTACACCACATGCTATTCAGAACTCTCAGCCTACTGATCTAAGAACTAAAACTTTAACTTCCCCAGTTTCGAAACAAACTGTCAGTCGCGACCCCATGGCCAAACATAACTCCCAGTATATCTCAACTGGCAACAATTGTGTTTCTGTTAGAGCTAAAGAGTCAAACTCTAGAGTTTTCCTACAGTTGCGCAGTGTTTCAAATGTTCGTTCACCTTCTGCCACACCTGCCATGGTTCAGCCACTTTCTGTTTCTGCGATGGCAGCACACCCGCTTGTTTCGGTGGCCACTGCCGTAATATCCCTCTCCCTCTCCCTCTCCCCTGGCTTCTTTGGCTCGGTTGCCATCTTGTGTGTGCCGCGGGTGGGGCAGCCAACTGCCACATTGGTTGTCACGTCAACTATTCTGCCAGCTAATCCACACACCACCACAGCTCAGCCGCCATCTTGCTCACACACGCAGCTAGCACCCTTGCCAGCTCCGATGGTGTTCACTTTAACTACTCCACTGCCAACCCCCATGCCGCAGTAGTCCAGTGGCCATCTTGTGCCCTCACACTTGTGGCACCAGTGGACATCACAGTTGGCCGGGACAGTCAGTTGTTTTGTCCCATGCCCCACTGCATTTCCATACTAACTAACGGCACCGGTCTACAGACTCAGACTCACTGACAACAAGCCTGTGAATAGCAAACCACGTAGCTGTGGAAGCACAGATTACAGAATTACTAGAGGCAGGTGTAATTGAACCTTCTTCTAGCAGTTGGTCCTCCCCCATTCACTTAGTAAAAAAGTGATGGCTCTTGGAGAATGTGTGGGGACTACTGCAGGCTCAATGCTAAGATGATCATGAACAGTTATCCCATCCCTAATGTAGCTGATTTCACTCATGCTCTCGCTAGTGCTAAAATCTTTTCTGTGGTTGACTGCAAGCATGTGTACCATCAGATAACCATGGCTGCCAAGGATGTTGAGGAGACTGCCATCACAACTCTGATAGGTTTATACCACTACTGCTTCATGCTGTTTGACTTAAAAACACCACACAAACCTGGAAAAGCTTCATTATTGAGATTCTCCTTCCCCTAAAGTTTGTTTTAATCTATTTTTTTAAATTTTTACTTAGATGAAATTTTACTAATCAGTACCTCTGTCGAGGATAGTAAACGTCATTTACAAATTCTCTGTGACACTTAGGCCAAGGCAAGGAATGAGTTGAATCTCAGCAAGGACCAACTGCACCTACCGTCTGATAAGTTTCTTGGGTACACTGTTTCTGCTGATGACATTCCCCCTCTCCGAAAAGGTCAATGCCATCAAGGAATTACCACACCCCTCTACATTCAAAGAATTTAGGTGGTTCTTAGGCACTATTAATTATAATACTTTACGCATGGCTGCTAATCAGCAACTGTACTATATTAGACTTTTGTAAAAAACTACAGCCCTCAATCGCAAGTTACAGTTGAGTGTAACCCAGGTTTCAGTGTCACAAAGGACACTTTCTTCAGACAATAGGAAGTAAAAGGATTAAAAACTACATAAAAAAAATATATCTGTAAAATAAGAACAGCAGCAAACAGTTGCTAGGGGCTGCATCCAGTTGCTGTGATGGTTGAGAAGCAACTGGATGTGCTAATGTAGTAAGTGGCTATGCACACTTGTTGCCATCTAGTGACCAAATTAATAATCAATATAGCAGCTAACTTACCTATCATAAAGGTTGGCGTCTGAAGCCTCCATATAATCTATTACACAAAACTGGACATGTAGTGAACTACAAGTTGATCCTACTCCCACCCTTCAGAATGAAATTAGGGCAGCTGTCAACAATGCTGATCATTTGTTTAAACCTTATCACAAAAAATCTCTCATTAATATGAACCCCCAACCTTCCAGATTCAGAGCACAGTTTCAGATACATAAAACTGGCCATCCAATCAGACCGATTTCCAATAGCCAGAATAGTGCTTATCATGAAATTGACAAATTTCTACATGATCAACTAAAAAGGTCTTTTTTTTTCTTCTAAAGTTGCTACGTTAAACTGTGCTACTGTGGTTTGCAAAATAGAAGATTTAACATGTGGACTTCTTACCAGACTGTTTTCTTTAGATATAAAAAACCTTTATACAAATGTGCCTGTCCCAGAGACCATTAAAATTGTAGAAGAAAATCTATGTAATTAAAAAAAAGACATTACTGATTAAAAAATTAAGAACTTTATGAATCTGATCACCATAGTGGTCAAATATAACTATTTAAAATTTGATCGCAATTTGTTACAACAAAATGACAGTCTGGCCATTGGTAATGCGTTAGCCGGAATCATGGTTGACCTCTTCATTAATTCACTAGAAGTAAAAATGTTTCGTCATTTTCAGCCACTGATTTGGGTATTTTGTCTTATTGCAGATATGTTGACGTTATATTAGTCATATATAATGGTCCTCTTGAGGGAATTGATTGTATTTACAATCTGTTTAATGATCTCCATGAAAAGTCACTTTCACCTGTGAACGAGAAAACGATGATTGCCAATTAAATTTTCTGGATCTTACACTGTCTATTATCGATGTAGAATTTCTTTCAATATTTTTTGTAAAGTAACTCAAACAAATCAAATTGTTCCAGCCTCCTCCACACATCCAACTTCTTACAAAAATGCTATCTTTTTCTCAGCGATCCACAAAGCACTATCTATTCCTCTTTCTAAAGCAAACTTCAACAGAGAAGTTAATCTCTTCAATACTATAGCTGTCAATAATAGTTATGAAGCTCGATTGGTAAATGAAATCCTCAAAAACAAGAATAGCAAAACAAGCCCTACTCTGGGCTCTCTCACGAGTACACTAGAAGAAGCTAAAAAGTTGTTCTTTTTTATTCTGTTTCTAGGTCCTGTGTCATATCGGATTCAAAAATTGCTTCAGAACAAATACATGTGTAATATTGCCTTTTCCACAAATAATAATTTGAAAGGAAATAAAAATGTAATCCATAATTTGAAGCCAATTACTGACCCTTTGCTAAATTCTGGTGTTTATAAGTTTTCCTGTGCTACATGTCATGTCTATTACATTGGACAAACAGGATGATGTTTTTCAATTCGTTGTAAAGAACATTTTCTGAGAGAGAATAGTTCCTGTCTCCCTAATTATTTTACAGACCATTTATTAATCTCAGGGCATTTTCCCGATAGTATTGAAAACCTAGAAATTTTGCACATAAAGTTGAAGGAACAGAAGCTCAATATTTGGGAAGAATTAGAAATTTTTAAACATTTGTCCTTAAATGACGAACTTCTTCTTAATGAACTGTTGCAGCTGCATGGTAAAAGCTTTTTCAGAGGCATTAAGCCATTGCTTTAATAACTTTAAAGCCTCTGGGATGGATTAATCCTTCAGGTTCTGAGACACTTTTCTTCTCTGATATCACATCTGGTTGTCTGATGTACATACTATGGTTGTTTCATGGCCCTGCTCAAAAAGTTTATTTTATATTTTTCATAAGGGATAGTCTGGCTGGTCAGTACTTACCTTTGTGCTGTACCGCCGTTAGTGACACAAATGAAGAAAAAAAGAAAACTGATGAAAAGAACAAGCTTTCGGAACACAGTTTCTTCTTCAGGTCGGAGAAAAGGGAAGAAAAAAGGATGGGAATGGAAGGGGAAGGTAAATCACTACCTAGGTAATGAGGATGGTGTTTAAAGAGTGTGGAAGGCAGAGTATCTCTTCTGGCCTTTTCAGCCTTCCGTCGTCTCCTGCCTCTCTGACTCCTCCTTCCCACTTCCCTTCCTCTCTGTTCGAGGTCTGTACACACTCTTCCGCCTCCCCATTCTGTGGTTTCTGCATGCGAGTTCTTGCTGAGGCTCCGGTCCTGGAATCGAGGTTCCTATCCCTCTCCAACTCTCTTCTGGCATTGTAATTCTTTTGCACAAAGGCTCAATCTTCATCCTATGTATGACCGTCAGTGCTTTTCCCCCCTCCCCAGCAATGTATATACGTATTACTGAAATGTTTCTCCCCTCCTGCTTCATTTAATTTGGACACTACACGAGATTTTCTGCTTCGCTTGGGTGTTGGGTGTGTTTAGAGTGGTACTTCCCCTCCTGCCTGCACAACCCTCAGCCTCACGCCAGCTGGTGCATCAGGTTTGGCAGTCCCTTCACCTCAGGGATTTCAATGTTTTCTGCCCCACTGCTCATTGCCTCTGCCAGACAACTCCGTGGAGTAATCAACTCTGCAGAAAATTTTTTATCTTTATGATTGTCTTTGGGTGAGCTGCATCTCGGCCACCACCAACAATTATGTTTAGTCTATGTTATGCTTGTGCACTGTCAGTGTAGTAAAGTGTTGATACACAGACAAGTGTGTTTTTTGGGGCCCACACCCCTTGAAAAACCCACAAACCCCTAATTACAAATTTACAGTAATGAGATAGATGAAAATCCTGAGAGAGCTACATGTAGTTGTGAAATATATGTTTCGTATTAGGCAAGACCGTAAATACTATGCATGTTATGGACTGATCATTAATATAAGAAGGCCTTTACGTTACACACACAAACACACACACAAACAGAACTTTTGTGTGTCTTAAGCACAGAGTAAGTACAAGAAAATAGAAAATCAGATAATATGGACAAAATTTGAAAAAGAAAGCAAGGAAATTGTATAACACCTACTATTTGTAGATTTTCCTTTACAGAGACTATAAATCTGTACATAATGATTTTTAGTTTGTTACAATTCTATTGACTTTATACAAGCACTTCCATTTGCATATACCAAAGTTATACACAAAATGAAAATTAAATATACAAAATGTATTGTTTTGAGACATTGGTATTCAGAATTCTGAAACACAGACTTGCTCTGTTATTTCATTTGCTTTGTACAAATATTATTTGTAACTGAAAAGCAGTTCCTTTAAATAAACAATTTAGGCTTTCAGTCTTTTACTTTTATTTAGTTGAGACTTTGAATAATACTGTGGAGTATGTGACACAGTATTTAACTGAACAAGAAAGTGATGCTACTGCTTCACAAAATGGAAAAAAAAAAAAAAAAAAAAAAACATCAAATTCATAAGCATTACAATATAAAGAAATTTTAAAAAATACGGATCACTTGAAATATGTCAGTCAAATTGCAGAAACCTATCTAAGGTGTGAGTAAATCAGTGTTTTCAACATGAAACTTGCATTAACAAACTCATTATTGAAAGTCATTAGAAAAGAAACCATGATCCATGCATGGAAATACAACAAAAACTTCACTTTGACTGAAGGTGATTGAAGGGGTGGTCTTCTGTGGCACAGTATTAATTGCTGGATGATGCAACCCCTTATTCTTGAAGTATAATTTCTCTGTAATTACATTCTTAGCATGATATTGCAAACTGTAGAACAATAAATTTGCCATTAACCCTTTCAACCCTGAACACTTTCTTTCTTTCTTTCTTTTTATTTATTTATTTATTTCTTTATTTTTTACAATGGTGAATAAAGTTAAATTATCTGTAGACTAGGGTATAGTGGACACCGGGAAAAACAAGGTGTCCAACGAACCTTTAAATCTTGAAAACTGGGGAAAAACCTAGAATTTTTGAAATTGGGAAAAAAAACGGAAAAACCCCTTGAATTTTACTCAAAAACCTTGAATTTTGATATTTTCTCCAATGTCATGTACAGTGAAACCCCGCTTTTACATTCCCAGATTTTACATTTTCCCACGGTATACACAATTTTTTTGTCGGTTCACAATTTTAATTCGCCCCAGCTTTTACATTAAGATATTTACATTTTCCCCCGTGATTTACGTTTTATGAAACCATGTTTGAGGAGTTAAAAACTTATGTAATTGACATAAATTGAAGCTGGCATGATGTTTGCCTTTAAGTTGTGTTTAAAACATTATGCAGTAAAGTTGCTGGACATTTTTTTGCATTTATTGGAATGCATAGTTTGCATTTTGTTGTTTATAGTACATGCTATGTTGCCATATGGTGCAGTGACTGATGGGCGCAACTGCAATTTACAATTGCTCCCATCAGCTTTTGAACCTTCTGTTTATTCAAATGTAGTGTTTCACGCTTATTATGATGAGTTTCGAGAATTAATTTATTCTCATTGTGAACTGAAAATATTTATGTAACTACTTTTGTGACGTTTCATAAACAGTGTGAACAATAGTTTATGTATGTTTGGTTTTTTGCACATTGGAAGGGGAAAAGAACATTATAACCTCAAAATGACAGTATGGTGCAAGAGATATTTGCGCTAGACAACACGATTAAATTCTCAAAAATCATCGTTTGAAGCATGAAAAATAAATAAATAAATAAGGGGTGGGGGGAGGGGGGGGGAATACAAAACATGAAAGCATGAAAAATTTCCCAACTGGTGGAGTGTTCCATTATTTAAAGAATGAACACACCGATTATGACAAATAAAATTATGTCAAATATTTCCTATGAAGTTACCAGTTTCAGTTACACTTCGAAATTCAGAACATTTATTACATAATAAAAACAGGCCCTGTCTAGTATTGTGATGTTTTGATGTTTATTACATTATATATCATATAGAAATTATGAAAATGCAAGTGCTATCCTATAAGCAAATATTAATGCTAAAAAAGTTATTTCCCAGATTTTACACCATTTCTTAAAATCCCCTGAAAAATCTTGAATCAGGGTTACACTGTATTTATATTTCACACTTATGCTAACAGCATATCAATAACATAGCAAATTGATCTATTACAGTCAAGTTTTCCATTTGTGAGAAAGGAATGTGGCAAGTGAAGAAATTCTAAGATGACACATGCTGTTAATTGGAACAAATTTGCCCAAAAGATGAGCAGGGGCGTATTTTAGGGTATGTGATGCTCCTGTGCAGTAATTTATGTTTCACTCCTCCCCCCCTGCCCCCCTTCCCATCGGCATCAGAGATTCAAACTGGTACTTTTTACGTCGAGTTAATAATCGTAACCTGAAAACAAGAAAATGATTATTCCTGGGAAAACCTGGAAAAAACCTTGAATTTGAAAATTACTTATCACTGGACACCCTGAAAAATAATACAAAAAAATTCTTCCATTAAAAAGTAGTGTGAAAACAACTAGCACAATCACAAGGGTCAGGTTTTATTTCACCAGAATTATTCTCTGACATCCTGCTATTTGTTTGATATTATGTTACCTGAGAAACAGTTAAGAATGAATAATTATTCTTGCAGTACTTTTATTTATCAGTTATTAAAAAATGTTACATAGATTGCAATTCATATTCTGTGGCAAAAAATTTAATAATCACAAAAATTTTATTTCTTTTGTAACACAGTCATGGTGTAGACTGCATCACTTTTCTGAAAGAATTTGAAACAATCCTTTCCTTTCACAAGACCTAAGTACTGATTGCATTTTATGCATTTAGTCTTTGTTGTGAAACTGCAGTGTTCATACTGACATGTTCGTGGTGATAAAATATTATCCACTGTGGGCTAGTGATCATACCCATCATATAGCTTGTCCAAACTTGGTTTTGGATGGGGTTTGTAAATGCAGATTCTTATTTTAACATCTAATGGTGCTTCATCTCTCCTCTTTCTGTCCGGACCTTCTGACACTGTGTGAATTCCTGTGCTCTTCAGGAACTTCAAAACACTCAGATCATCATCAGACGAGTCATCTGTCTGCTGACTATTTGAAGGAGAAGGAACAAACTCGTTGTCTTCATCTGACAAAATGCCACTCAATCCGAATCCTCTAATAGAGAATGAATTTGATTGTCTGATAAACCTGCATACAATAACGGGAATGTGTATAAAAACTTTCCCATTCAAAACTGTATGAAAAGCAGTAATAGAGGGAGGCCAATGACACAATCAACAACACCCAGTTGAGGAGGAAGTTACACAGTCAACACTTAACCCACAAATTTAAGGCACAATTATTGTGAAAAGATATGAAGTTACTAATAATTATCAATATAACAATGTTGTACACACTTTTACAAATAACCAGATTCAGCAAATTCAGTTTAACTTAATTATGAGCTATTAACCTGGTGCCGGCATAATGCTCACTTCTTGATCAAATTAATCAACATGTGCTGTAATCTATTGGCGCCAAATCCTAACTTAAACATGAGAAACACATAGCTCATAACCTGCATGGTCATTGTAAGTCAGTTGGAAGCAAGGCAAGAGATTGTTAGTTGTAAAAAAATAAAATAAAAACTGAACTCTCATGATTGCATGAGTTTGGGTGGAAAGAGTTATATGATCTTAAAAACAGTGCAACTGAGATCTTTTTCTTCCAATTTAACTATGGTTTTGGAGTCATGGGGTATGTAGGTTCTTAACCTTTACTTCATATTTGGTTATTTTACTACCAAAGTGAATAAAAGCACATTAGTTTAATCACACATTTATGTTTACATTTGATTGAAAAGGGGAAAGGGGGACTTTAAAGCCAGAGAGGAGACATTATTAAATGCTTATCTTTGTTTTCGGATTTACTGGCAGTAAAGATAGCAAAACTATTATATCAGAATGCTATTGTATATATTGATCTGAAAATGGTTGGGAAGGGGGGGGGAAGCCAAATTACTAATGTGAGAACACACAACAGTATCTGTTTGTGATGGGGAAAAAAAAAAGAAAAAAAAAAGAAAAAAAAAGAAAAAAAAGAAAAATAAATAAATAACCCCTTGCCTGATGAAATCATACAAACAGAAATGATACAGTCAGTTGTTTATTGAACAATTTCAGCCAGTGAGTGTTTCATACGATAATGCAGTTATCACATCAGAGGGACACTAACTTCCCATCAGGAAGACAAGTCAGATATCATTTACCACTCTGTTTTATGTTCTGGAAATGGGCAGGGACTTTTAAGTTCCATCGGGCAGGATAGATCTAATCAAGGCAACCACAGACGATATCACATACATAGATTTTACATGCCTACTCGCAATATACACCACCCATTTCTTTTGTGCCTATACTCTTTTGTTGCAGAGATGTTCCTCCCCCTTGTCTATTACATACAAAACTATTGTCCCAAAAATGGATCAGTAATAAAAAGATCAATTCAATTTCAATAAAAATAGCTCTGTAAAAGTACCACATCAGAGAAATTACATTCTGTTAAGTATCACATCAGCTGCAAGCACTTTGAAATAACATTAAGATAATGCAAGGATAGGCACAACTCACCATAAAGACAATTACTGAACTGCAGTCAGTCATGTAAAAAGATAATCATATACTCATACACAAACAGCCTTCATTGGAGAGAAAAAACAACAATCACACAATCACTCACACAAGACTCCTGTATGCTTGACCATCATCTCTGGCCACTATTGCCCAACTGGCATCCGGACAGTGAATGGAGGTGGATGGGCGGGTGGGAAGTGGAGGGGGAAGGATATAGGGGAAGGGTGGGGGTAGAATGTTCCGTGCCAACTGATAAAGTGTAAAAGCAAACTGTAGATGGAAAAAGGAGATACAGCTTCAAAATCGGTAAAGAGAGGTGGCAGGGGAGGGAAGAGAGGAAGTGCAGATGGTTAAACAATATTTAAAAAATAATACAAAAGTAGGTTGGACATTGTTGGGGGAGGGCCATGAACTGAAAGAAGGTGGGGGTCTTTTAGGCATGGGCTATGGGGTGACAGGTTGACTTAGGTAGAAACCAGGATGGTTGCAAGACCATAGGATGTATTGTAAGACCAACTGCCATCTTCACAGTTCAGAAGAGCTGGTGTTGAGGCGGAGGATCCCAATAGCCTTGACTGTAAAACAGCCATTGAAAGCAACCATGTTGTGCTCAGCTGCATGCTATGACACAGGGTGTGCATCTTTATCATTCCGATGGTCAGCTGGTTGGTAATCAAACAAATGTAGAAGGCTGTGCAGTGATTTCAGAATAGTTAGTAAATTACATGGGAGCTTTCACTGGTGGCCCAGCCTCTGACTGAGAAGGATAAGCTTATGACAGGACTAGAATAAGAAGTGCAGGGTGGGTGGATTGGGCAGTTCTTACTTCAGAGGCTTCCACAGGGATATGATCCCTGTAGTAAGAGGATATGGATTGGGAGTGGAACAGGGATGGACTAGAATGTTGTGAAGGTTGGGTGGCCAATGGAACACCACTTCAGGATGGATCAGAAGGATCTGGGGTAGGATGTCTCCCATTTCCGGGCATGATGACAAATAATCAAAGCCTCGACGGAGAATGTGGTGCAGTTGTTCCAGTCTGAGGTGATATTAGTTGACAATGGGAGCACTCTTTTGTGGCTTGTTATTACGGGTGGAGGTAGGGTTGGTGGTGTTTGGGGATTTGCTATGGGAAATCTGTTTGTAATCACTGCACAGTCTTCTACAATGATGTGACTCCCCTCCAAAGAAGGCCTGTTTGAACCCACATGTCTACATTCATTTTCTTCGTGCAAAAACATTTCTGCATTATACTGCACAGAAACCAAATGATTTTAGTCTTCCTACAAAAAACCAGAACATTTCTGTTGTAAACTATTCATTTCTTACCTCTGTTTTGATTGAGTTTGATGAAACATGTTGTAATCATAAGAAAAGAGTTTAGTAGGTAGGTTCATTTTATTTTAATTGTTGTAGTGTATGTCCGACTTGTACCTAGCATTAATTTACAGCTCTGTCACATAAATTATTCCATTCTTATAAGTTAATCATACTGTCAGTAAACTAGGGAAAAGGCTTCAAATGCATTAATTTGTAGATTATAATTCTAATAGTATTCACTTTTTTAATATTTGTTTATATGAATTTGTAAATGGGCTAGTAATGTAATGGAATTGTTGTGACTTTACTTTTAGCCAAAAGACATAATAGAAGATATAATTGGTGAAGAATATTCTAGTCTTGAAGAAACAAAAGTTCAAGCAGAGTATGATAGAAAAATGGAAGTTGCAAATCAAAGAAAACAAGCAGTTTTGGATTTGCTCAAAAGCTACCAGCATACATTTGAATCACTATTGAAGAGGTTACATTTCCTAATATTTTCTACTTAGTGTGTTATTAATTCTTTGTTGATCAAGAACTAATTAATAATGTGCATTGGTACACTAAGTATCACTATTTCTGAAAACTATGTACATATTTAAATTAACCATTATGAATGTACACACTATTTCAGTTTGTGTATTTACAGATTTTATCCCATTGCATGAATTCAGGTTAAATAAATAAATTAATGAAATTAAATAAATTAATGAAAAATTGAATAATTATATTGAATAATTATATCCCACTTATATTCTAAATGTGTAAGACAGTGTGTGATTGTTATTCCCTTATGCTGAATCATCTAGACAGATTTGGAAGAAATTTGCAATGGAATTAGCTTACAACCTGATTAAGACATTGGCTACCTTTCATGAAAAATAAAATAAAAATGTAAATAAATAAGAACTGTTACCAATGAACTGTCAAAATGACTACTGTGATTCTTCAAATTCTCCCAGTGTATTCATATTGAAATAATTCGCAGGTAAACTGCTGAGTTTCATTGTGCAACAGGCACAGTATTTCGGCAAATGACCACATTGCCATCATCAAGTGCGCTGATAAGTTGACTGATGGAGCAGGGCCCTTGTCACGCTTTTATCACCACCTGATCTATCTGCAGTCTGCGCCCAGCATCCCTGTCCTCACTTCAAATGCCGGCCGTGCATTCAGCGCCCAGGTGCACGTGCTGGCTGCTCTTCTGCTATTCTTACACCTACCGCTGAAGTCAGTTCCTTGTCACATATCTAGTTCCTCTTCTTCACCAATCTAATAGTGGGATCCCCTGCCTTGCTAAGTATGTAGCCACTATCATGGTTTATCAGGGGTTCCCTTACTTGTATCTCAACAGCCTTGCCAAATGTGGATGGCTAATTTGTAGTGATGAGAAGTCCCTTACCCAAAATGCTGAATGCCTCACAAATGCCTTCACAGACAGACATTGCCCACACGAACTAGCCCATAACCAAATTTAGTGTGTCACATACCCACACACCATTCATCCTCCCTCCAACCCCAATAACCAGTCACAAAGGAGTGTCCTTCTTGTCACTCAACACCATTCTGAACTGGAACAACTAAATCACATTCTTTTTTGGGGGCTTTGATTATCTCTTATTATGTGCTGAAGTTAGAGACCACCTATCAAAGATCCATCTGAACTCTCCTACAGTGGTGTTCTGATGCCCACCCAAACTCCACAACATCCTAGTCCATCCCTATACCACTCACAATCCTAACCCTGTACCACAGGGTTCATATCCTTGTGGAAAACACTCATAGAAAACCTGCCCAATCCACCTACCCAGCTCTTCCTATTCCAGTCCTGTCACAGTCTTATCCTACCCCATCAAAGGTTGGACCACCTGTGAAAGCAGCCATGTGATTAACGAACTCTGCTGCAATCATTGCACAGCATTTTATATTGGTATAATGATTAGCCAGCTGTCCATCAGAATGCACCACCCTCTGGCACAGTGTACTGCTGAATACAGCACGCTGGTTTTAAATGGCCGCTTCACTACCCAAGCCATCTGGATCCTCCCCTCCACCACCAGCTCTTCCGGACTGTGTAGATGAGAGTTGTCCCTTCAACTCATTCTATGGTCCTGCACCCATCTTTGCCTCAACCTAAGATAACTTTCCATCCCTATACACTATCCCTAACATTATCTCCCACCCCCATGCATCTCCACTAATTACCCTGTATCCCTCCAATTCATGTTTTCCTTGCAACTGTGTGTTGCCCCCTTACAATATCCTCCTTTATTAATTACTTTTTTTTTTATTTTTTCCTATTTTTCCGTTTTTATTTTTTCCTTTTTCCCACACTCATCTACACTTCCTTGTTATCCTTTCCCACCCTAACTCTTCCCTTCACTGTATTAAATGCTGCAATTCAAATTTCTTCCTATTGAACCCTTTACAACCCATCACAAAATGTGGAAATTTCCATTTCCACCCTTACTCAGCATCCTTCCCAGTGGCGGACTAAGGCTGTCAGACGCCCGGAGTGGCAGTAAAACAAAATGAGGCTTCCTGTCCACTTGGAAGTACATGTTTTCCAATGAATCTAGCCTGGAATCTGCCCAGACTTGATTTTATACATCATTTGAATTCAAATAGCCCCTTGTGTCTACTCCTAGATATTTTATGGAAGTAACTGCTTCCAGTGTTTTTCCTGCTATTGCATAGATGTGTAATAAAGTATCTTGCTTTCTATGTAAATGCAGACCTTTACACTTGCTTATGTTGAGAATCAACTGTCATTTCCAACACCATGTATCATTATGCTGCAGATCATCCTGCATTTCACTACCCTCTCCCAGTATTGTGACTTATTTGCAAGCTACAGCATTATCTGAAAAGACCCATTAACGTAATAGATTTCCAGGTGGTGCTTTTTCTGGGATTTTCTGTCATGCAGAGTGTGGGGTTGTAAGTTGTGATCTGACAAACCATTCAAGACTGTAGTGATAGTGAAGCTATGGTGTCTACTTACATCTTCAAATATGTTGCTTATCAAATGTCATGTGCAATATTAGTTGCTAAATCAACTACTGGTATAGGATTATATGAATTCATTAGATGTTGGTGCTCTACTTTATAGTTGTTTTGAGTTAACAAGACTCCATTAAAATCCCCAAGAATGATAATTTCACTATTTTTAGAAAATAAATCAGATAACAAAAATCCTATTCAAACAAGAAAGACCCTGAAGTCAGTTCCAGGTCCCCCGTCAATTGCAGTGACTATTACTGGGGAGTTATTGCTGTTATGTCTATTGCACATGCTTCAAATAGTTGTTCTAAACTATTTCCTTACCTAAATTGATCTAAATGTGACATTATTTCTAACAAATATAGCTACACCACCACTTTCTTGTTGTTCCTTGAATAGTAAATCACAATATTTTGTCAGTATCTAAATGTTATAAGAGAATGCCATTTGAGCTCTGGTGTTCCGTTAAGCATAAAATTTGATCATTTTTATACAATTTTGACACTTATATTAACTGATAACTGATCAAATTTGCTGCCAAGTCTCCATATGTTTTAATGATAGACACATAATTTTTTGTAAAATTACTAATTTCTATGTAAAAATTCATCTGCTGAGTAGAAGGAGCTGTGATTCAGAAATTCTTTCTATTTGTTTTTAAATGCTTTTGTGCAATGAATACTTTTTTGCTCAATGATGAATTGCCCCAAAATATGCTGCCTTACGGAAACAGTGGATGAAAATAGACACAGTAAGCTAATTTACTGAGGTGATTGTCACAAAAATTTGTAGTTAGTCTGATGTTAGTCATTCTGATGATATGCATGAAAAATTTTGCTCTGCTTTTCTGATATATGTTGTGATTGTTGCGCAGTGTCTGTATACGTCTCCTGTGGGTCTTTTTTTCCCCAGAACTTTTCTAAAAAAACTGCACTGTTAACAGACTATATTTATTAATGTCATGCCATTTACCACATGGAAATGTATACACTGTGTCTTATTAAAATTTAATAATAGTTCATTTGCAGAGAAGCATTTAGTAACTTCCAGAAAGACATCATTTACAGTTACACCAGTTAACCCTTGTTTGTTCAGTGCTTCTTGTTTTTTGCATCTGTAGTAAAAATTGTTTCAGGTGTGAGGGATGTATGTAGTTGTTCATTGTCACAAGGAAGTAGATTGTGGATATGGAGTCAGTCTTGCATTGTGAAAGGTTGTGTTCAACTGTGGCAAGGCCGTGGGCATAGGGGATGTTAGTGCAGAGCAAGGTGGCATTAATGATGATAAACAAAGTACCAGGTGATAGACAGAACATGTGGAGAGTGCTGGAAGAAATGGTTGGTGTCTTTTGTATAGGAGAGTAGGTTGTGGGTTGCAGATTGAAGTTATTAGTCCCTAAGAGATAAGTACTGGCTCATTCCATGACAATTGAGACTTGCTCCTGAGTGGTTGTGCAGATACATTTTTTATTGTAGTGGATCAAGGCAAGTTTATAAGCTCTCTGTAATTTTGAGACTCTTCCTTCATTTGCTTTTCTGCACAGGCCAGATATTTGCACTCTGGTGCTCTGTTTATGGTCCGCAACTGTTCGCCGTGATCTTCTGGAGCACTGCAGTGGCTCTAGATAGGAGAGATGAGGCATTCCTTCTGCCACACTCTGCTACCGACCAGGAGACATGGATCTGTTTAGGCATACACTGACTTGCATGTATTTCGTATATAGGAATCAATGCTACATGCAAACTGAAGGTGTAGCTATGGGTAGCCCATTGTCTTCTGTAGTTGTCAACATGTTCACAAAGAGATATGAGGAGAGGGAATTAGAAACAACCAGCTATAAACCCACCTGCTTCTATAGGTATGTGGATGTTACCTTTGTGATCTGACCTCAAGGGGTGGAAAGGTTCAGTGAGTTTCTTGAACATCTGAACTCATGCCACTCCAATATCAAGTTCACCATAGAACTAGAGAAGAATGCACTACTGCTGTTTCTGCATGCACTAGTAATAAGAGAGGCAGATGAATCAATAAGCCATAGTGTGTATTGAAAACCTACACACATTGATTTATATCTTCAGGCCAGCAGCTGTCACCACCCAGTGCAGAAGGATGGGGTCATCAAAACATTAGTCCATAGAGCACATGCCATGTCTGGCCAAGAGTGTCTACCCATAGAAATATAACACCTTAAGACAGTGTTCTACAAAAATGGGTATACAACTAAACAACCAGCCACTACACCACAGGTTCCAGATGCAGAGAAAGATGAAGCAAAGAATATGGTTTACCTGCTCTGTGCTGGTTCTATTTCTGCCAGAATCAGTAGAATCCTATGTAAACACAACATCAAGTGTGTTTCATGTGTATCGTGTAAGATTGGGATGTTGGTGGAAAATATAAAAGACAACCTGGGGCTAAGGGAACAGGGATATATAGTATTCCTTGTCAATGTGGAATGGCCTACATTTGCCAGACCACCAGAACAGTGGACACCAGATGTAAGGAATATCAGAGGGACATGTGACTAAGGCAGGTGATGAAACCATTCTTTGCTGAACACTGTCTAGAACTGGATAATCTCATGAATTATGATGATACTGTGATTCTGGCACAGATACCCAGATTTTGGGACAGTGTAATAAAGGAACAATAGAGATAAAACTGGCTGCAAATATCATGAACCAAGACACAGGCAACCAACTGAGCGGAGGCTGGGATCAGGCTCTTGAATTAGTAAAGAAGCAATGAGGATAGCTGCAGTATTACATGAACAGAAGGCCTGAACGTTTGGATATCAAAACAATCCCCAACCAGAGAACCAGGCACATGGAACCCAAGACTGAACATCCAGGAGTAGACCCAGTGAGCGTAGACTGCAGAGGGAGTGCCAGACCAAAGATTGAACACCCAGGGGTGGGTTTGATGGGCACAGACTACAGTGGGAATGCTTGAAGCCACGAAAACACAAAATGGAACATCAGTGCTCCAGAAGAACACAGTGAGTGGGCACGGATCACAGAGTGCCAGACTGCAGATTTTGCTCTTGGAGGCAGGTCTGATGGGCAAGGACCATAGAGGGTGCACCTAGAGCCACATTGGTCCCAAAATGAAATGTCAGTGCTCCAGAAGTTTGCATGGAGCACGCACAACAGCAAACAGAGTGCCAGACCTAAGATGGTACCCTCACAGGCAGGTATGATGGGTGCGGACCACAGAAGGAGTGTATGTAACTGTTGGTGGAGGGGAAAGGCCGCAGAAAGTGTACTCAGAGAGCAGTCTCAAGTCGCACCTGATGAAGGTTACAAGCTATGTAACTGAAATAACATAAAATTTTGACACTGTCATCCAGCAAAACACCCAATACTCAATTATGTCAACAGATGTCACTATTTGAGGTGGGAATAAAATATATTGGAAGTCACTTGATTTACCACACTCACACTTGCCTGTTTTATGCGCTGAAACAGTGCAAAGGTTTTGTTTGATTGTTGTTTTTGGTGGTGAAAATTGTGTTTGATTTTCTACATGGTCTTATGGGATGAAGAAACAGGGCTTCTACTGAACAATAGGGATTCAGAACTTGACAAAGAATTCTCCAATTTTGACAGCAGTGTTTTGATATTTTTTGTCTGAAAGCAATACATTTCCATTATAATATAAAATCTTTCTCTCTGTGCTGAATGTTTGTTTGTCTACAGTATTCTGCAGCGAAAAGACCTGTCTTTCAAATAATAACCAGCAAATTATTTCCGTGTTGTATAATCTACTGTACAACATTTAGAATAACTGTGAAAATGTTCAATACCAGCTTGTTGAATGAAGCCCATTGTGTGCAGTCATCAAAGAGTTCATAAATGTCACTTAATGATAACCATACAAGAAACACGATATGGGCAATGGTGCTAACAAAATACATACTCATGCACAACACTATGCTACTGGATCCTTTAATACAAACCATGATTTAACGACACATATACAAGTATTATATCATAGATATCAGCTTACACTAGATGTGCTTTGTATGATTTACATGAAACAGAGGTCTCCTTAGGTTACAATTCACAAGTATTACTGGTGTGGTTGCATAGCTCAGGGGTAAGGTAAAAGCTTCCTGTGCGAAAGATCGTTGGTTGGAATCCTGTAATATCCGATTATTTTAATTTCAAAATCAAAATTACTTTTATTGTCACTTTTATTAAATGAAATTGTTTATTTGAGTTTCATATCATGATTCCTTTTTTAGATTGGAATCTGCTTGTGTAATTAACAACCTGTAATTGAGTGTTGTGCAGAACTGGTGATTAGTTCATGTAATTGTTGTGATGATATTTTCTGGTAGGCTAATCATTGATGGCAAGAAATGTTAGTTTGAAATTTTTCAGTCTGAGTTTGCTCATAGAGGTAAGTATTACATGCCATTAACAAAACAATCATGATCTTAGTTCTGCTGGAGACAGCTGACTGCCACTTTGTGGCAACATAGTGAATGAGATGTGGTTCAGTTATGACATGGAATTAAATTGAGTACGGCAAAACACATATTCTGTTGCAGTTCAGTTATTCATCATGTAACGTTAGCTGTCGACAGAGATTCTGCATTGTTGCGATTAACTCTTATGGGCTTTTCCAACACTGCTCCACCTTATGACATATATTAGCAGCATTTTTGAAGTGACCTGCCATGATTCTGTGTTTCCAGTAGCTGAGCAGTAGGTGGTTGCCTATGTGCTAACACTGTAGCAACATGTGACAAATGTGAACTAGGAAGTAATTTTAATTGGACCATAGATATGTATTTAAAATAAAACTTTAGTGTTGTATTGATTATTTCTGATTATTTTTTATGGAAAAACTTTCATAGAAGCAATGGCAGAAAACAATAAACTAAGCAAGAAATATTAAACAGAATATTTATTAAGCTACTACAATACACATACTGTATGTTCTAATTGTTTTAATGACATCATTTACATGTTACATGTTTTCCTTCACAGAAATCGACAACTTCCTGCCTCACAAGTTATTCCACATGAAGAATTTGAGATTGATAAAAGGATTAGGGATGATATGGAAGAAGAGCTGGACAGCTACTTTCAGATGATGCATCGCAAAATAGATTTTATAGTGGAGAAAAGTACTCTGGGCCTTCATAAAGTTCAAGACTATTTCTTAAATAACTTGGATTCTCAAATTATTACTGTATTGTCCTTGAAGTAAGTTTCTTCATTTTATTTTTTCATATTTTGTGAATGAAACTATAACTTACTTTACTTTCAGCAATGAGACAAAATATTATGGAAAACTAAAATGGAATTCATATGAGGTCTGCCCAATAAGTACTACATACTTTGTGATGAGACCATGTAATTCCACCTATTTCGGAAATAGCATCACATATTTTGATTTTGTTACTGAGGTGTTTTATATGAGTTCTTTAAGGTCATTGATATTTGTAGATATAGGTACTGTTACTCAGTGCCTCTAAATAAGGCTCTTCCAGTTGTAAAATTGTTTGGGCTTCTTTTCCATATAAATTAAGATCAGAAGAGAGAGATATCCAAACTCCAACTTTCTCACTAATAAAATGAGAAGACAGTTTCATTAAAAATTAACACCAATAACATGGGTTTATTTGACCCATATACAATAGTTAAACAGTTTCAAGCATTTGATTTACATAAATACAACCAGATTACATTACAGACTGGACCTTTTTCTGCTCAGGTCAACTCAAAAAACGTATCTATTTATAAAACGAAACACTATTAACCACAGTTTTTTTTGCAACCTCTTCTCTGAGTATTCACAGAGTCTGTATTGTGCACAGTATTTTGCACCTCCACATTCCATGCTCTTAGGTTCCTGTCTGGGCCTTCACCTGTGGAATAAAAAAGCCCAGTACAGTAACAGTCCCAAAAAGGCCTCTCTAAATATACAAAAAACTACTTCATTTGGGCATCTTGTAGAACCAAAGAGAGCATGTAGTGTTTAATACACTAAATACCTTCCTCCTTAAAGACAAGATGCCAAATGATATACTTCTTTTATATATATTACTTCTACCACTGATACAGTCTTTCAAATCTTTTAACATCTCCTTCATATTACTTTTAACATTATTCCTCATATTAAAAATATGAAAACAATCTTCATTAATACTCTAAAAACCTTATCCAACCTTTTGCATTTTCATGTTTCACTAGATTTTTAAAGCTTCAGTAATTGACATCTGACAGGATTGCCTTTGTTAGGAATGTAAGGAGTTATTTTCCCTTCAAGTTCAAACTTCTCAATTACTCAGTCTTAAATAGATAGAAATTTTAACTCAAATGAGCTCTCTATTATTTCTAAATCTGAATCTCAGGGTATATACTTGGTACATTGATGGTTTTATCTTTCAAAAAGGTGCATACTTCAGATTTCCACCTATACTGAAATCACCTCTATCCATCCTTTGTGGACAAGTCAACTGGGAACAAGGAACTGAGAAACTCACCCTTGAATTAAAATAATAATAATAATAATAATAATAATAATAATAATAATAATAATAAAGGGAAAGGTAGACTTTTATACATTAATCCACTTGTGGGTTAAAAAAAATCTATACCTGTGACAGCAACTACAACTTCTGATAACTACAGCTTTTCTCTGTTTTTCTACATAGTCTATTGATTCAATCACTTCTAATGCCTTTCTCCAGTCGTTGAAATACCCTCTGCATAAAAACTCTGCCATCTGTGAATGTAGCACCCCTGTCACAGCATTTTGCAGCTCTTTGTCATTAACAAAGTGTTGAAATGCAAGCCAGGTCCAAAATATTCCGACTGAACTTGGCCATAGTTTTTTTTTTTGTTCTTTTTTTTTTTTGTTCTGTGGGGATGGGCATTGACATCCAAAATCAAAACAACGAATGCCAGAAGACCACAATGCCCATTTTGGATTGCTATTCTTAGACTTTCAGAGTTTTTCAGTAGAGTATGGAAGTGATAATCATACCATATTCCAGAAACATGTTGGGTAAGATGCCCTTTGCATCCCGAAACATGGTAGCCATGAGTTTCTTTGCTGAAACAGTGTGATGGGCTTTCTTGGGCATACTTGGGGAACTGGTGTTTCCCCTTTGCACTGACTTTTGTTTTATCTCAGCATTCAGATAGGGGGCTCAGGTTTAAAAATTCTTCTCCTTCAAAGTGATAATGGGAGGGAGATAGAGGGAGACCAATTCGCTCAAATGTTTTCAATAACTTTGTTCACTTGCTCATCAATGGCAAGCAAAGGGCTACCACTCCTGTATTCGTTGTGAATGTTTGTTCTTCCATTTTTAAACATTTGTACCTTGATAAACCATAGCTGCACCCAAAATGTTTTGGCCATAAACTGTATACAATTTGTGATGAAGTTTGGCTGCTCAGTGATGTTTCAGCTAAAGAAATCTTATAACACAATGCACTTCACATTTGGGAGGATCTGCATTTGTGACACTCATATTATTAGGGTATAACTAGCAAAGATTCAACAGTGTGATGCTCCACCTTCTACAGATAGAAGTGTACTAAGGTACTGTGCACGCTGATGTTGAAATTCCAGTGTCGTTGTACGTCACTAATTAGGAGTGGATTTTTCACAATCTCTCACCTGAGGGTATGTAAGAAGAGTTCAAGCATTTTTACCTGATCAATACCAATGCTAAACTACTATGGGCAATGAAGGGTGAAATTTGATAGGCATATTTACTGTTTAATGTATGTTTCCAATGAGAAAAGATTTTTATAAAATTTAACTCCTGTATTTGAAATTACTGTCAACTTTGGTGAGGTAAAACATAGTGTGGAAATGCATTATACTTATCGAAATAACATCAGAAAATGTTCCAGCTTTTGTATGCAGCAATTCTTTTGCCATGTTAATTTTTTTCAACCCCCTCCCTCCCCCCACCGCCCCCACTCAGCGTTATTCAGTTCACTTCTTGACCTATCCTCCTGGGTTTGCATTGGCATGGCTCAGTACTTGTCAAGCAACATCTTTGTTGTCTACACTCACCCACCCCTCCTCATGACCTAGGTTGTGGAGTAACCTTTTCCTTCTGTACTATTTTTCTTCCCTCCTCCTACCTGAGGAAGGAAGTATAAATTTATGAAAGCTAGTGGAAACATTCAGTTTCATTGCCATTTGTGTCATTTTTTTGGGTGTACTATCGGTGTTACCAAACTATGTTAAGTACTTGCAAGCCACTCTCTTTTGAACAAAATGGTTCATGTAGCATTCAGCAAAAGCTACACATAATAACTGAACAAGAAAAGCTGAGTTTCATGATGTCTGAAGTGCTGATAATTTATTTGATAATTTTTTTCCGGAAACAGCAATTTTTGAAGTTTGTATGTGTCCCATTACAGAAAATTGCTCATTTACAATCTTATTTTTGCATGATGATTGTATGGAAGTGGAATAAACCATATATACAGGGTATCAATATTATGAGGATAGATTGAAACTCACAGGGAAGACATAATCATAGAAAGGATAAACACACAAGTACGCACACACACACACACACACACACACACACACACACACACACACGACTACAGCTTTGGGCCTGTGTTTGTCAGAAAAGGAACTCACTGACATTCAAATTATCATACAGGCACAACTCAAGCATACATGACCACCATTCCCATCATGGCATCTCAATATAAATACTAAGCCAATGTGGATGAAACCACTAGAAATACTTGTACAAATGATAAGTATTAAGGGGCAAATGGCAAAGGAGGCATCCTGGAAGGTATTCTGTGAGGAAGTGGAGGGCACGGCTGCTCAAGCGAGACTTCATAAAATCTTCACGAGGGTACCAACTAATCCAGTAAGAACATTGAGGAAGGAGGATGGGGAGTATACAAAGACAGCACATGAAATGCTGGATCTGCTCCTCAAGACTCACTTTCCTCAATATACTCTGGTGGATAACTCAGACCAGAATGTGATTTCTGAGAGACAATGGTTCTCAGGTATTCGCAAAGAGGACTTGGATTTGACCAAGGAGTGTGTCGGTTTCAGTAAGGTCCGATGGGCGGTGGGAACATTTCAACCGTTCAAGTCACCTAGCCCGATGGAATCTTTCCAGCTCTCCTGCAACAAGTGGGAGAAAATTTTATTAGATTTCTATGCAGCTTATTCAGGGTTAGCCTAGCAGAAGGAATCATTCCCAATGGCTGGAGGGCAATGAAGGTTGTCTTCATTCCAAAACCAGGGAGAATTTATCATACTAAGACCAAGGATATGAGCCCATTGGAGACATTGGAAAAGCTTGTTAATGTGCATGTTGGAGAAAGGAGGTTAAGTAGGACTCTAACACCCGTCACCCCTTTTCGGAATGACTCAAACTGAGCCCTAATATTTTCCTGAATCACGGAAAGTTTTATTAGTTCACAGTCTATAACAAAGTCATTTCACTGTAGGTGAGGTTGAACTTATCTTATATGCTGGCTGAAGTCCATTGCGTTGTGAGCTGTCTTTGGCATTCACTAAAAGATTTGATGTTACAGGATCTTTTCGTAAATCATAAACATGTCAGTTGATATGGAAACGATTTTATTTCCACTTAAACAACATTTAAATCAATCACATTGTTGCACAATCAAAAAATGCAGCGGCAAGCCAACAGAGCTGCTTACAGGTTTGTGACTGCTAGAAGAGTCCTAGAAGACTAAATAAACATGGTTTCTCTCAAACATCTTTCTACGTAACCGCGTAATAAGATTGATGACAAAGTTTTGTAATTCACAATTAAACAATATTCTTTTACATTAAATATGCCAAAATACAGAAATTAAAACATTACATTTAAGCTTTGACTATTTATCTCAATGTATGTACATGTTTCATGAAATTTGTATTTAATGTGGCACACAAAATTCAAAGTCATCCTTTGACTAGTGTTTACAGTGCTCAAATTATTTACATTATTTGTGTTTTTGAAGTGCACACATATTTGTTTTGCCAATATTGTGTAGGCGTACTATTATTGTGACATGGAATTTTAATGTATTGCAGTTTGTGGTCAAATTTTTTATTAATACGGATTTGTATATGGTTGTCGTAGTTTTGTTAATTTCGAAGATAGTTTCTTAGTACCAAACGGATTATTAATTTTAGTGCATGAAAAATGATCAGTATTTAATCTAGGATCCAGCGACATATATAACATGGTCTGCCCCAATTTACTTAAACAAAAGGCATATATGAAATCATGTTGTGCAATAGTTATAACATGTAGTATTGTTGTTTTTATACAAATTAGTATCTATATAGGTTCAGCAATTTCCAAAACTAAGTGTAATGCATTTTTAGTGTTTGCAGCTATTATTTACAAAAGTATTAAAAATTGAAAATTACGCAAAAGGACAGCCAAAGTTATGTTTAAATCAACGTACTATATTTTTTTAAAGCATTTTACTAATAGTGTTAATAGAATTTCAAACATAAGGCGAAAATGTGATATTTTACATATCCGCTAATGAAGTTTTATTTTAGGTGTCAGATATTTCGTGTTTCTATGTTGGCAACTGATTTATGTATGGAGTGTGCAACATAGCAGAAACGTTACAGGGCTCCTCTACATTCAAACCAACATGCATATCAGCCAGGTAAATCATGTGAGACAGCTCTCCACCAACTCCTTGGGAAGGTGGAGAAAGCACTACACTTTCAGGAAATAGCCCTCTGTATCTTCCTGGACATCGAGTGGGCTTTTAGCAACACGACCTTCGATTCCATGGTGAGGGCAGCAGAGGTGCATGACCTAGGGACCACTATATGTAGGTGGACTAGGGCCATGCTCAGTGGAAGAAAGGTAGAGGCTACCATGATGAATGAAAAAATGATAATGAACACCACTAGGGGTTGCCCGCAAGGAGGAGTTCTTTCCCCTTTATTGTGGAATCTAGTGGTGAATGATCTCATTGGAGAATTAAACTCTAGGCAGTACTTTTGGCAAGGATATGCAGACGATCTTGTCATAATAATACTTGGCAAATTTGCTGGCACAGTCAAGAATATGGCACAAGGTGCGTTGGACATTGTGCAAGACTGGTGCAGAAAACAGGATCTGGGGGTTAGTCCTAAGAAGACAGTTGTACTATTCACAAAGAAGCATATCCAACATTCAAGTTGGAATCTAAAGCTTTTTAATGAAGCGCTATCTGTGAAGGGGACAGTGAAATATCTAGTGGTTACCTTAGATGAGAAACTGACATGGACCCCTCACATTAGGAATATTTGCTCCAAGGCAAAAGGTACTCTGGTAAGTACCAGGAGAGCTTGTGGCAAAAATTGGGGTCTGAGCCCCAAGGGTATGCACTGGATATACACCATGGTGATTAGACCTAAGATCACCTATGGGGCGGTCGTGTGGTGGAAGAAGGTGGAACAGCAGGTTGCTGCTAAGGAGCTTGGTAAGCTGCAGAGATTAGCCTGCTTAGCCATAACAGGCAGAATTAGCAGCACACCAACTGCTGGGATGGAAACCATGTTGGATATGCCCCCATTACACCTTTGGGTCAAGATGGAGGCAGCGGGTGGTGCATACAGACTCAAAAATGGCAATAACTGGAACTCTTTGGGATATCCAGAATCACACACTAAAATAGTGAGTAAGGTAAATATAGGAGAGGTTGGAGACATGCCAGCCGACTATATTATAACCCTATACTGCTTCAACAAGCCTTTCAATATAACAATTGGAAGTAGGGAGAAATGGGAGAAAATAGTTCGACACACTGACGGGTCAAAATCAGACCAAGGTGTTGGGGCCGGGGTATACAGGGTGCAGCCAAGACTGGAGGATGTCATCTCTTTAGGGAACCTGGCCTCAGTATTTCGGGCTGAAATCACTGTCATCAGTGCGTGTGTGGAGGAGAATTTGCATAGGTTCTACAAAGACCGTAGCATCTATATCTATTGAGACAGCCAGGCAGCTCCTGCAACAAGATCTAAAATTGTTGCAGAATGTCACAGGGTTCTGGTGGAGCTAGGGGAAAGCAATAGGGTAAACCTATTATGGGTCCCTGGCCACTCGGGGATCAGTAGCAACGAACATGCTGACAGATTAGCCAGGATGGGGGCAGAGACTCCATTTATTGGATCGGAACCTGTCTTGACAATCACCAACCCAATGATCAAATTGGAGCTACATAACTGGCTGAGAAACCAGAACATAGAATATTGGACCAAAGTCTATCAATAAAAACATGGCAAGGTAATGATCCCAAAGCCATGTTTTAAAAGAAGCCCTGCAATCCTGGGCCTGAACAGGAGAGAGATTAGACTCATGGTTGGATTGTTGACTGGCCATGGGAATTTCAAAAAACACCTACATACAATGGGAATAACAGAAGGGGACCCTAAATGTAGGATCTGTGATGATGGTGATGAAACTGCATCACATCTAATCTTCGAATGCATTGCATTGGAGAGTAAAAGGCACAGAATATCTCGGACAACCAGACCTGAAGAAATTGTGTCTAATAAAGAACTGGTAAAGGGACTCTCTGCACTGTTCAAGGGCATTGGTTGGCTTTACTAGATATACTGGGAAGCGATACCGCACAATAAACTTAGTTTCGGTGCGGGCAGTGGCGGGTTGGACCAAGACTGTTTTGGCTTCCCTGAGAAAATCAATCAATCAAGGGGCAAATTGCCAGGGTTTTTTTTAACAGATGAATAGTGCCTTTAAAATAGTTGCACTTGATCTAGATATTGAACACCTCTATGGTTGTCTTCAAAATAAATAAATAAATAAACGCATACTTGCCAACTCTCCCAATTTAGGTGCGATTCTCCAGATTTTTCACTTTTTCTAATGCCTTCCAATTTTTCCATTATGTCTTCTGATTATTAACTTTTATTTTGAAACCTGAGGATATTTTTTTTATTTTTATTTTTTTTTATTTTTATTTTTAATTTATTTTTTATTTTTAACACCATCACACAGATTTGTGTAGATGAGGATAGCATCCATCGGCGTTGAACAAGCACATGAGGGAAGCCATCTTGGGATGTCTTGTCTGTTAAAATTTAAATTTCAAAATGACACGTAAATATCAAAGCAGTTGACACTGCTCTGATTGAGAGAGAGAGAGTTGCACGGGGTTATCCAGAACGTAAGAATCTTGTACCAACCCCATAAAATTCTTGAATTTTACCTACTAAACGTTCTTATACAAACTGAAAAATCTTTCATAACGTATTACCGTGAAAACGTACTCACAGTGAAACACACTGAAATGGATGCTTATAGTATCTGAACAGTTAATAAATAAATGGAGCTGAGACTCGTATTCCATGGTTACATGTCTTTGTCAAAAAATTGTCATGTATTTACACCAAAGATGTTTGATAGTGTAATAAGTAAGTTTGACATACAGGTATGTTTCATCAAATGTAGGGCCTCCCCACATATTTGATTATAAAAGTTGTTTGTTTTTTAATCGCTGCAATGCAAAATGTAACCGTTCTGAGCACTAGCATTGCTGTTGCTAATCTATGTGTGTGTGTGTTTGAAGATAGCTGCAATCCTGTCTTCTCCAGATACCAATACTGGTGTGGGTAATATGGTGGTATTGAACCAAATAATACCTAACTAAAGTAGATAATGTACTTTATTACTCAGAAAGATGGTATCAAAAGAAAATGCAACTAGTCATTCTTATATCAACAATGCAAATGTTCGAAGTTCATATGCACCAGCTGCGATGCCAAAGAGACTGGTGGAAAGAGATGCTACTCCACCACATTGATTTGTGATGTGAGGAGACCCTTTACACTGAAATTACTGATACATTGTGTCACTGTTATTGTTACATAAATTATACGCAGTTTTGATAGTGGCTAAGGCAGCGCAGAATAAAAATTTGTTATTATCCACTGTCTTGAAATACAATGACCATAATACCCCTTTTTAACACCATGATGAAGATTTATGTCCAAGAAATATTACAAATATTTGATAATATTTCTTTGTCAAAGATTTGATCAAAAATTTTATCGTGTAATACCAGGCTAAAGGGATATGTTTTTTAAAGCAGAGTAATACCCACCTAGTGTGTTTTATTGTTGCAGATGGAGTAATACCAACCTAAATCCAAGTAATCTGTGCACCTCAGTTTTTCGTTCATAAATTTGGACAAAAATATGCACAGATTACTCGAGTATATTCGGTACAACTGTGCACTTATTTTATTCCAAAAATCAATCAATTTTCTTGGATTATGTAATGAATATTTGGGTTACTGCAAGAGCTTTTTGTTTTTGGTAACATTTTTAGCTATTACAAGCTGGGGTTGCAAGATCATAGGACAAGATTAAAATCATTTATCTTGAGGTTTATAATAAAATGAGCAGCAGTTTTTGGCAGTAAATGTCTCCTGATTTTTTAAAGAATCTCCTGATTTTTTAAACTGGATCTCCTGATTTTTTATGCTTTGAAGGTAAAGGTATGTAGAACTGTAACATAAGACATTTACATATAGAGCTAAATGTGATTATGTTGTATAAAGTTAGTTACAAACATACTAATTAGTTAAGAACTAGCACTCTGAACAATCAAATGTAATGGCTGGCCGCTATGGACTGCCAATATGTCTGCCGTCGAAGCGGCATCAGTTAGAAATCTTTAAAAATTACTATGTGAATGCTCATCTTGAATGCATGAAAATAACAAGTTGGAGACTCCTTGGTTTTTATCTTGCCAACTCTGCATGTAACATATAATTTGAATTTTTTTAAAACTATAATGATCATTTAATATAATTTTAAGTATTTTACATTCACTGGGCAGGTCACCATTAATGAATGATTGTTATGAACATATAAAACAAATTATTCCTGAGTTGTGACTTGATTGAAATGGCTTATTTTACTTTTTTTATTTATACTGAAAAATGAACTTTGATGAGCTCATTCTAATTAATTGTTAATGATTGCAGTAATTCTTACAAGGCATCTACATTTCGACACAGGACATTGGATGAGTTCTTTTTAGCAGCTAAAGAAACTGTCAAAGAAAAACTTCTAGAAATGAGCCGATTAATGAGGTAAGTCAGTGATATAAATCACAGTATATATGTGTGTGTGTATATATATTATAGAGGGAAACTTTACTGGTGGAATAAACAAAAATAAAAAATAGAAAAGAGATGACTTACCAAAAAGACCGGCTCGTCGATAGAAACAAATAAAATCACACACAAACACACATACAAGCTTTCGACACCACTGGCAGCTTCTTCAGGAAAAAGAGGAAAAAAGGGGAGGAAAAAGGGAAGGAAGTGGAAAAGGAGTCATTCCAATCCCAGGAGTGGAAGGACTTACCTTAGGGGAAAAAAAGGAAGGTAAACAAATACACACACACTCAGACATATCGAAATGCAAACACACCTAGACAGACATTTGTAAAAAGCAAAGAAGTTGGACAGAGATACCAATTGAGGCAGAGGGTCTGTCCACAGAACCAAGGCAAAGATGCTAAAGATGGTGGGTGGGAATTTGAATTAGCGGAGATTGAGACCAGGTGGGCAATGGGAGGAGAGAAAAAGCTGAAGGGCAAGTTCCCATCTCCGGAGTTCTGAAAGGTTGGTGTCGGGGGGAAGTATCCAGATAACCTGGACAGTGTAACACTGCGCCAAGATGTGCTGGCCGTGCACCGAGGCATGTTTAGCCACAGGGTGATCCTCATTACCAACAAACACTGTCTGCCTGTGACCGTTCATGCAAATGGACAGTTTGTTGCTGGTCATTCCCACATAGAACGCTTCACACTGCAAGCATGTCAGTTGGTAAATCACGTGGGTGCTATCGCAAGTGGCTCTGACTTTGATCATGTACACCTTCCGGGTTACTGGTCTGGAGTAACTGGTGGTGGAAGCGTGCATAGGGCAGGTTTTACAACAGGGGCGGTTCTGGATTTGGAGGAATGAGGAGGTGGCTCTTGTAATTTGCTTCTGAACCAGATTAGGAGGATAGCTGTGGGATGTGAAAGCTGTTATTAGGTTATTGGTGTACTGGTTCAGGGATTCGGGACTGGAGCAGACTCTTTTGCCATAAAGACCTAAGCTGTAGGGAAGGGAACGTTTGATATGGAATGGATGGCAGCTGTCAAAATGGAGGTACTGTTGTTTGTTGGTATGTTTGATGTGGACGGATGTGTGAAGTTGGCCGTTGGACAGATGGAGGTCAACATCGAGGAACGTGGTATGGGATTTGGAATAGGACCAGGTGAATTTGATGGGACCAAAGGAGTTGAGGTTGGAGAGGAAATTCTGGAGTTCTTCTTCACTATTAGTCCAGATCATGAAGATGTCATCAATGAATCTGTACCAAACTTTGGGTTGACAGGCTTGGGTATCCAGGAAGGCTTCCTCTAAGTGTTCCATAAATAAGTTTGCATATGAGGGGGCCATCCTGGTTCCCATGGCTGTTCCCTTTAGTTGTTGGTATGTCTGGCCCTCAAAGGTGAAGAAGTTGTGGGTTAGGATGAAGCTGGCTAGGGTATTAGGGAAAGAGGTTTTAGGTAGGGAAGTGGGTGGTCGGTGTGAAAGGAAATACTCCATCGCAGCGAGGCCCTGGGCATGTGGGATATTTGTGTATAAGGAAGTGGCATCAATGGTTACAAGGATGGTTTCAGGAGGTAACAGGCTGGGTAAGGATTTCAGGCGATCGAGGAAGTGGTTGGTGTCTTTGATGAAGGATGGGAGACTGCACATGATGGGTTGAAAGTGTTGGTCTATGTAGGCAGAGATTCGTTCTGTGGGGGCTTGGTAACTGGCCACAATTGGCCGGCCTGGATGATTAGGTATGTGAATCTTAGGAAGTAGGTAGAAGGTAGAGGTGCGGGGTGTCGGTGGGGTCATGAGTTTGATGGACTCGGATGAAAGGTTTTGTAGGGGGCCTAAGGATCTGAGAATTCCCTGAACCTCTGCCTGGACATCAGGAATGGGGTCGTCTTGACAGACTTTGTAGGTAGTATTGTCTGAAAGCTGGCGTAGTCCCTCAGCCACATACTCCCGCCGATCAAGTACCACGGTTGTGGATCCCCAAGACATCATTCAAATTGAACCCTGCCTGGAACAGTTCCATCCTCCATCACAGCAAGACCCACCCGCTCTCCCTCAAAATCACCCCCTTCAAACCTTCCAGGAATTCCTTACTTCCAACCTTGTGTATTTGTTCACCTTCCTTTTTTTCCCCTAAGGTAAGTCTTTCCACTCCTGGGATTGGAATGACTCCTTTTCCACTTCCTTAAAACCCATATCCTTCCCTTTTTCCTCCCCTTTTTTCCTCTTTTTCCTGAAGAAGCTGCCAGTGGTGGCGAAAGCTTGTATGTGTGTTTGTGTGTGATTTTATTTGTTTCTATCGACGAGCCGGTCGATAGAGAACTGTCAGTTCTACAGTATGTCTGCCTAAGTGTACTTGTGTCTGTGTAAATGTGTGGGTGTATGTGCATTTATTTACCCTCCATTTTTTCCCCCAAGGTAAGTCTTTCCTGTCCCGGGATTGGAATGGCTCCTTACCCCCTTCCTTAAAACCCTCATCATTTCCTTTTCCCTCTCCTTCCCTTCTGCCTGATGAAGCAGCTAGGCTGCGAAAGCTAGCATTTTTGTGTGTGTGTGTCTGTGTGTTTATTTGTTGCTATTACTGCCTGTGCCCCTTCACCTGGTAAGTGTACTTCATCTATTTTTTACGTATATATATATATAGAAGGTGTACACGATCAAAGGCAGAGCCACTTGCGATAGTACCCACGTGATCTACCAACTGACATGCCTGCACTGTGAAGCGTTCTATGTGGGAATGACCAGCAACAAACTGTCCATTCGCATGAATGGACACAGGCAGACAGTGTTTGTTGGTAACGAGGATCACCCTGTGGCTAAACATGCCTTGGTGCATGGCCAGCACATCTTGGCACAGTGCTACACCGTCCGGGTTATCTGGATACTTCCCACTGACACCAATCCTTCAGAACTCCGGAGATGGGAACTAGCCCTTCAGCATATTCTCTCTTCCCGTTGCCCACCTGGTCTCAATCTCCGCTAAATTCGAATTCCCACCCACCATCTTAACATCTTTGCCTTGGTTCTCTGGACAGAGCCTCTGCCTCAAGTGGCATCTCTGTCTAACTTCTAACTTCTTTGCTTTCTACAGTTCTACAGTATGTCTGCCTAAGTGTACTTGTGTCTGTGTAAATGTGTGGGTGTATGTGCATTTATTTACCTTCCATTTTTTCCCCCAAGGTAAGTCTTTCCTGTCCCGGGATTGGAATGGCTCCTTACCCCCTTCCTTAAATCCCTCATCATTTCCTTTTCCCTCTCCTTCCCTTCTGCCTGATGAAGCAGCTAGGCTGCGAAAGCTAGCATTTTTGAGTGTGTGTGTGTCTGTGTGTTTATTTGTTGCTATTACTGCCTGTGCCCCTTCGCCTGGTAAGTGTTCTTCATCTATTTTTTACGTATATATATATATATATATATATATATATATATATATATATATATATATGCAACGATTATTAAGACGAAAAATTCCTAGCAGGAAAAATAAAATATAAAAAATAGACGAAGATTACTCACCAGGCGAAGGAGCTGTCACACCTGTGCTCCTTCGCCTGGTGAGTAATCTTCGTCTATTTTTATATATATATATATATATATATATATATATATATATATATATATATATATATATATATATATATATATATGTGTGTGTGTGTGTGTGTGTGTGTATGTGTGTGTGTGTGTGTGTGTGTTTGTTTGTTTGTCTAAGAGAAGGAGACAGAAGAAAACACTTGAATAATAATTTAAATTATGATCTGTTAAGTGTGGCAGTGCACTACCAACCACCACACAACTGGAGAAGCACTGTGGCAGATCACCATATTTATGTAAAATAACACACACACACACAGCCACAGAGAGAGTTTAGATCATGGCTCACCAAATAGTGTAGGTGCTGTGCAATTAATTGTTGAGTACAAATAGAAGGGTGTGTAATTAGGGAGGAGCATATAGGAGGATTTTCAGAAGAATTGTTCTAATGAGATTAAATGTGTGTTCAGCAATTGGTTACGTGACTGCTAGGGGAACATTATGAGATAAATTAAGTACACCAGGAGAATGCAGGATATGGCTTAGGAAAGAGACAAAGAGATTAGTGTTGCACACCAACTCTGTAGCGGAAGTATAGCGGTAAATTTTTCCAAGTCTTGCTTGCTGTAGAAACACTGTGGTGTGTTGACAGAAGGGGGAATGGGAACATCAGCTACTTTGCATCATACTTACTGGGTCAAGCTGACAGGAGTGGATGCACATGGACTGCCAGACTGAATAGCATGCATCAGCAGAAGTTAAATGGAACAGTACGATCTTGCAGTGTCACGTCACTTCATTATGTGAGGAAACAATGCTTAAGTGTAACATAACAACATGTATCCAGAGCCTTCTGAAACCACCAGCTAATCTGTTAAGTGAACACGGCTAGATGTAAATCCCTGACACATTCATTTGACAGGGCCGACGTAGTCACGATAAAATGCGGAGGGGAAGTATCAGCTACTCCACACACACTATATATACTCCAGTACTCGAGTTCAAAGTCATTCGGTCAGATGAATTGATGGCTTACAATTGATAGCACTCGATTCCCCGGCATGTTATAACATCGGTACAAGTCTGTTATAGAACTGGAAGTATCTAGGAGGACTTACATGTCCTGCACACTGGAATTCCAGCATTCCTAGGGCAGATGCCTACCTGCCGGTAGGCCAGAGTCAGCGCATATCATGACCACACGACAACCGTCAATGCAGTTTATTTATGAAGATGGTGCGAGACAGCAATTAGGGTGGGGACTGAGAACCACAAATCCAGCTGTGTGAATCTCTCAGTAACACGTTACACCATACTTCTGTATGTTTCCACAACAAATGGCGCGGCAGAGGAGTTGCCTACCTCCATACACCAAGCTACTGTCAGCACACAGTATGGCAGGAGACTGCTGACATCATCAACCCGGTTGCCTGATGTATGCAGCAATGTGTACCACTTCAGAATAAATGTCTTACTGCATAATATTCTTTCATTACACCAACGGCAGCACCAGAACTGCCTCTACCTCCTGCTGCAGGGCATACTGTGGCAGTTAGGAGTCTGGCCTCCTGACAGATTAACCAGCTCTGCAATCTGCCTGAGTGCATGCCCACCAAGGGGTGTGCCAGCAATCGCTCGACCCCCTGCATTAGTAATGAACTATTTACAGTTGAACCACTGTATTTTACCATGGCCTCACAAGTGAGTTTAGGTGTTTGTGTGGTGGCACATAGAAATGTGTCAACTTCTGCTGGAAAAAATAATGAAATCCTCGAGAGTGATTACTGTTTTCTGTTGCTTGTTGCTGTATTTTCTTTCACTGATGTCCTTTAGGTGAGTAGTTGCCCTCCCCTTATTGTACATATTGAAAATATAAATTAGGATGGTCAGATGAAGACAGGAACTTTCATCCACCCATATACAAACCCTGTCTGTTTAAAAAGTGTAACTTCACTTGGTTTAATCCTCGCATAAAACTGTTTTTAAAGAAGTTATTTATTACTGTAAATTGTTATCCCTACACTGTTCATGTCTCAGTATTGAACTCTGCGTGTACTAAATACACTATTCATACATTATTTTGTAATGTAGCACTACACATATTTCCACTTATCACCAACACCATGGCAATGGTGTGTAGTAGTAGTAGTATTAGTAGTAGTAGCAGTGTGCCAGCCACGTGCACTTCCTACAGCTGGTCTGAGCATGATGTGGAAAGCTTGTTATTGTTGTTGCCGCATGACACTGCTGCCTGGTGTTGTTGGGAAGTTGTGATGGGCTTGGCAGCTGCGTGTGCATCAGTCAATTGGCAGGCATGTGTCAGGTTGGAGAGAGTCAGATTCGTGATGAACACAAGAGATATCAGCAATAGTTTTGTTAAGGTTAGTGGAGAGTCATGTACACTCGACGGAGGTGATGATGAGTTTGTTAACAGGTCATGGTGGAGCAGGCCAGAGTGTGTAGCTTCCAGTGATTAGCATGCCTAAAATGTGACAGAAGAGAGTGGGGGTTGGAATATCTGGTGATAAGTCATAGCGCTTAACAAAGTTGATGCCCAGGATGGGGAATTCCAACTGTTGCTGTTATGGTTTTCAGTCTGGAGACTGGTTTGACTCAGCTGTCCACTCTACTCTATCCTGAGCAAGCCTTTTAATTTCCTCATAAGAATGACAACTGACCTCCATTTGAATCTGCTTACTATATGCGTCTCTTGGTCTCCCTCTACAATTTTTACCCCACACACGTGTCCTATCAATTGAGCCCTTCTTTTAGTCAAGGTATGCCAGAAATTCCTTTTCTCCCCAATTCTGCTCAGTACCTCCTCATTAGTTACACGATCCACCACCTAATCTTCAGCATTCTTCTATAGCACCACATGTCAAAAGTCTCTATTCTTTTCCTGTCAACACTGTTTGTCGTCCATGTTTCACTCGCGTACGAGGCAACACTCCACACAAATGCCTTCAGAAAAGAATTCCTTACACTTAAATTAATATTCAATGCTAGCAAATTTCTCTTTTTCAAAAATTCTTTCCTTCCCATTGGCATTCTGCATTTTATATCCTCTGTACTGTGACCATCATATGTTATTTTACTACGCAAGTAACAAAACTCATCTACCACATTTATTGTTTCGTTACTTAATCTAATTCCTTCAGCATCACCTGATTTTCTAAGACTGTATTCCATTATTTTTGTTTTGCTCTTGTTAATGTTCATTTTATACGCTCTCTTCAACACACTGTCCATTCCATTCAATTGCTCTTCCAGTCTTTTGCTGTCTCTGACAGAATTACAATGTCATCAGCAAACCGCAAGGTTTTTATTTCTTCACCCTGAACTTTAACCCGTATTCCAAATTTTCCTTGCTTTCCTTCACCGCTTGCTCAACGTGCAAATTGAATAACATTGGAGTAAGGCTACAACCCTGTCTTACTCCCTTCCCAACTATTGCTTCCCTTTCATGCCCTTTGAGCCTGATAGCTACGGTCTGGCTTTTGTACAAGTTGTAAATAAATCTCCTTTCCCTGTATTTTACCCCTGCTGACTTGAGAATTTGAAAGAGTGCTTTCCAATCAACATTGTCAAAAGCTTTCTCCAAATCTACAAAAGCTAAAAATGTAGGTTTGCCTTTCGTTAATCTATCTTCTAAGATAAGTCGTAAAGTGATTATTGCCTCCTATGTTCCTACATTTCTCCTGAATCCAAACTGATCCTTCCCAAGGTCAGCTTCTACCAGCTTTTCCATTTTCCTGTAGATAATTTGTGTTAAAATTTTGCAATCATGACTCATCAAACTGATGGTTCTGTAATTTTCACACCTGTCTGCACCTGATTTCTTTGGAATGGGGATTATTACATTTTTCTTAAAGTCTGAGGGTATGTTGCCTGTCTCAAACTTCTTACACACCAGGTGAAACAGTCTTGTCATGTCTGTCCCACAGACTTTATTAGCTCTGAGGGAATGTCAGCTACTCCCGGGGCCTTGTTCTGACATAGGTCTTTCAGGGCTCTGTCAAATTCATCTCTCAGTATAGTATCTCCCATTTCATCTTTATCTACTTCCTCTTCCCTTCCTACAACATTGTCTCTAAGTTCATTTCCTTTGTAGATTGCTCTATATACTCTTTCTACCTTTTGGCTTTTCCTTCTTTGCTGAGAACTGGTTTTCCATCCGAGTTCTTGATATTCATACAGCTGCTTTTCTTTTCTCCAAATGTTTCTTTTATTTTCCTGTAAGCAGTATCTACCTTTCCCATTGTTATACATTCTTCTACAGATATGCATTTGCCTTCTAGCCACTCCTGCTTAGCCATTTTGCACTTACTGTCAATCTCATTTCTTAGTTGTCTGTACTCCATTTTGTCTGTTTCATTTCCTGCATTTTTATATTTTCTCCTTTAATCAATTAAATTTAGTATTTCCTGTGATATCCAAGGAGGTCTTGCCTTTCTACCTTTTTGTCCTCTGCTGCCTTCACTATCTCTGAATGCTACCCATTCCTCTTCTACTGTTTTATTTCCTCCAGTTTCTGCCAATTGTTGCCTGAAGCTTCCTCTGAAATTTTTAGGAACTTCAAGTTCCCTCAATTTATCCAAGTTCCATCTCATTATTTTCCTACCTTTTTGCTGTTATTCAGTTTCAGCCTACAGTTCATGACCAATAAGTTATGGTCAGACGGAATCTATGTTTTACCATTATAAAATCTATCTGATACCTTCCAGTGTCTCCTGGTCTTTTCCACATATGCAACCTTCTTTCATGATTCTTAAACCAAGTGTTTGTTATGATTAAATCATGTTCCATGCAAAATTCTACCAGGGACTTCCTCTTTCATTCCTTCTCCCCAGTCCATATTCACCTACTATTTTTCCTCCTCTTCCTTTTCCTACTACGGAATTCCAGTCTCCGATCATAATTAAGTTTTCTTCTCTATTAATTGCCTGAATAATTTCTTTTAACTCCTCATACATTCCTTCTATCTCCTCATCATTGGCAGAGCTAGTTAGCATATAAACCTTTACTATTGTTGTTGGTGTAGGCTTTGTATCTATCTTGACAATGATAATGTGATCACTGTGCTGCTCATAGTAGTTTACCAGCATTCCTATTTTCTTATTCATTATCAGTCCTACTCCTATGATACCCCCAACTGATTTTGTATTTATAATCCTGTATTCACCTGACCAGAAATCTTGTTCATCCTGCCACCGAACTTCACTAATCCCCTCTATATCTAACTTCAACCTATCCATTTCCCTTTTTAAATTTTCTAATTTTCCTACCCGATTAAGGGATCTAACTTTCCATGCTCCAATCCATACAATGCCAGTATTGTCTTTCCTGATGACAACATCCTTCTGAGTAGTCCCTGACCGGAGATCTGAATGGGGGACTATTTTACTTCTGGAATATTTTACTCGAGAGGATGCCATCATCATATTTTCATACAGTAGATTTCCATGTCCTTGGGAAAAGTAACAGCTGTAGTTTCCCCTTGCTTTGAGGTGACCACAGTAACTATATGGCAAAGCCATATTAGCTGATGTTACAAGGCCAACCCAGTCCAGACTGTTGCCCCTGTAACTACTAAAAAGGCTGCTGCTCCTCTTCAGGAACCACAGGTTTGTCTGGCCTCTCCACAGATACCCCTCAGTGTGGTTGCACCTACGGTACGGCTATCTGTATCATTGAGGCACGCAAGCCACCCCACCATGGCAATGTCTGTGATTCAATCTTGATTCCATGTACACCATGTAAAATGTCTGCACTGACTATCTCACATGCTACACTGTCACCAAACCTGTGCCAACTGCAGAAGCTCCAGAGATCACAAAATTCCTTGTAGAGGACATTATTTTGAAGCATGGAGCACCACATGTCATGATATCTGATCGTGGAAAAGTATTCCAGTCAAAACTAGTATCAGAGGTAATGTCGCGGTGCAACATTGTCCACAGAATGACAACTGCATACCATCCTCAGACAAATGGTCTTACGGAACATTTTAACAAGACGTTAGCCGACATGCTGTTGATGTACGTCGATGTTGAGCAGAAGGATTGGGATACAATTCTGCCAGTCGTGACATTTGCTTACAATACCACAAGACAAGACACCACAGGCTTCACTCCGTTTTTCGTGCTCCATGGCCCTGAAGCTGAGACGACAATGGATACACTATTCTCGTTCCAACCAGACGACACTCAGGATGACTATGTTAAACAGCTCATCACCAGGGTCGAAGAAGCAAGACAGCTGGCTCGCATACAGACACTGGACGCCCAGGAGAAAGACCGTCAGCGGTATAACGACAAGCACCGACCTGTTGTGTACAGCCCAGGAGATCTGGTATGGATTTTTACCCCTGTACGGAAGTTTGGACTGTCAGAAAAGTTATTGAAGCAATACTTTGGTCCGTATCGTGTCATACGCCGCCTGTCAGTCGTCACATACGAAGTTGAGGATTATGAGCCGTCGTCGAAACATCAAAAACGAAGAGACATTGTTCACATCCTGCGCATGAAGCCTTACTATGATCCTCAAGAGCAGGTAGACAACAACGGCTTCTTGTTCGAGGACTTTAAAGATGGTAATGTTCCTGATGAAGCCATGACAGGAACGTCTGTAGTCGATAATCGTGGAGAAGGGAAGGATTCTCTTGAACTGTCATACAGAGGACCCATGACACAGTCAAGATCAAGGACATAGCAGCTGGCTCCACAGCGATCATAACAGCGGGTCGCTGTTTCTCCAGGAGAGGGAGCAATGCCGCGAGAGACCACGAACGCTAACTGCTGGCGTGGCACAGGGGATAGCATCACGGACTGCGGTGCAGAAGGTCGCCGGTTCAATCCCGCCCACCGGCAAAAATTTATTTCTTTCCAATTAACAATTCCAGAATGTTCCACATCTTTCTTATGTTCACTTGTAAATTCTACTTGTTTCTTATGTTAATTGTTCTTCCAATTTCTGGTAAATGCTGTCTGTGTATAAATAGCAGAGCACTCTACCTGGGAGGCAGTCAGTCCTGCGTGTATGTTGAGTTCATAATAAACGTGCTTTCAGTATAAGTGCTGTGTTCAGTTGCCTTCGAAGTCAATCCTGCTTCCATTGCAATGCGACAATAGGCAACCAACAAAAACTTGACTACAGTAAATCATTAAAAATAGAAGTATGTATGGTAGTTATGCATCAATGAAGCTATTTGCACAGTATAGATTAACATCGAGTGCTGCATCAAATGAGTCTTATCAAACTGGAGTCCTCTCTGACTTGAGTATGAAGTCAGGTCTTAATGGACTATATCAGGATGACTTCATTTAATCAAGTGGTCAGCCAGCATAAGTCAGTTGCAAACACAGCAATCTGTCCCTCACCGCCAATCCCTACACATTCCATACCTGGATTGGTCTAAGAGTGAACAGCAAGATAATAGCATGCAGATGTACAATAATTACTTCTACTGTTCTTGCCATACTTGGGATTTAGTTTAAACCACTTGGAAGAATTGAATGTATGTCACATTAAATGTGAAGTAGATTTTATAATGGTAAGACATAGATTTCACAACCAGGTTTTAAACTGCAAGACATTCAGGTGCAGATGCACTAGGTCACTAAAAATGAGACTGACAGGAAGTGTAAAATGGCTAAGCAGTAGTGGCTACAGAACAAAAGCAAGTCTTAGAAGAATGTATAACTAGGGGAAAGATAGATGGTGCCTTCAAGAAAATAAAAGACACATATGGAGACAAGAAAAGTAACTGTATAAATATCGTGAACACAGATGGAAGAATGGTTTTGAGCAAAGAAGGGAAAGCTGAAAGGTGGAAAGAATGTATAGAGGGGCTCTACAAAAGAAATTAACTTTGAGATAATGTTGCAGGGAGGGAAGAGGAAGTAGATGAAGATAAAAAAGGAGGTACTATACTGAGCAATAAATTTGACAGAGCCCTGAAAGACCTTAGTTGAAACAAGATTTCTGGAGTAGATGACATTCCCTCAGAGCTACTGAAGACTCTGGGAAAGCCAGCCATGAAAAAAACCATTCCGTCTGGTGTGTAAGATTTATGAGATGGGTGAAATACCCTCAGACTTCAAGAAAAATGTAATTATCACAATTTCAAAAAAAATCCAGGAGTGAAAATTACAGAACCATCATTTCATTAGAAACAGTAAAGGAGGTAGATGAGTTTTGTTACTTGGGCCGTAAAATAACACATGAAATTCGCAGTGCAGATGATGTAAAATGCAGAATTGCTATGGGTAGAAACGTGTTTCTGAAAAAGAGAAATTTGTTAATGTTGAATGTTAATTCAAGTGTTAGGAGTTATTTTATGAAGGCAATTGTGTGGCACTTTGCCTTCAGTGGTATATGGAGAATGGACAATAAATAGTTCAGACAGGAAGCGGATAGAAGCTTTTGAAATGTGACGCTACAAACGAGTCCTTATCATTAAGTGGGTAGATCATGTAACTAACAAGGTTGTGCTGAACAGAAATGGGGAAAAGAGAAATTTCTGGCATACCTTGAATAAAAGAAGGCATCAATTGGGTGGACACATTATGAGACATCGAGCAATCATGAATTTAACATTGGAGGGAACTGTATGAGGTGAAACTCCAGAGGGAAACCAAGAAACAAATACAGTGAGCATGTTCATATAAATGTTGGTTGCTGTTCTTCTTAGGAGATGAAGAGGGCTAAGGCTAGAGTAGGGTTGAGAACTGCATCAAACCAGTCTCTGGACTGAAGACTAATACAACAACAAGCATCTATCAACTAATCCAAAAGGTAAACTAATAAAATAGCTTCATAACAGTGGATTTTCCTACTTTAGAAACAATTAAAAATAATTACAGATGTTTATTGTATTGGTGTGGTTTATGTTCGGGCAGACATGTCCGAAAGAACAGACACCACACCAATAAAATTGCATTTTCTACTCCGTTGAGCAATCATTTCAACACCGCTGTTTTTCCCACAGCCAGACCGGGACACCTTCCCAAGCTCCCAGACCTTGAGTGATCACCCTTTGACTTAGTTCGCACTGGTGAGTTACATTCTTGGTGTGAGTGGGATCGCGAACAATGTCGCCCATTTTGTGTGTCTTATCAACCACCACTATATTGATCTCAAACTTGTCAGCAACTTAATTATGTCACCACCTCTCCTCCAATTACATAGGACAAAGCCCGGCACTGTTAATTGCTTGATTATCACGTCCACTTGAAGAGACTTTAGCCCATTTCCTCGAGTTAGAATGCTTGCAAAACTGGTTGCCCTCACAGCTGTGGTGTCACATTCATGTTCTAGCTGAGCCCTCATGCTTCTCAGATTCGGATGTGTGGAACATCTGGGTATCTAATCTACCCCCAGAAGTCCACCTACAGCTCTTATATAGGTCAACAGTTCCACTCAGTAAGCACCTTAGTCATTCAGACTGGCACCATCAGTGACAGTAGTGAACTCTCCAACCCCAACGATTCTGTCAGTTGTTTCTGTGCATGGCAGCAGAGCAATGACCATGCCTGTTGGGAACCAGGCAACACTACTCGGACCACTGACTTCCCACTCTGTGCCTCCTGCTTCAGACACTGCAAGCAGCAGTAAATCACCTGAATGTAGCACAATTCCCCCACCCCCCGCCTGCTCAAATGTGGAAGGTACCACATGACCTTCAGTGCCTCTGCTCACAAATGCTGCCAGGCCTGTAGGCCATTAAACTCCAAACACAACGCCACATTAGGTACATCCACCGTGCAATGACCTGCAGTCACCACCAAGTCAATCATTCGTTATTCATGCTGCAGGCCATTTCGGGCAGACTCTATGTTCTTGTTGACACCAGTGCAGAGGCCAGTATGGTTGCCTGTCACTTCACTCCATTGAGCCTACTGCTGATTCCTGGCACCCTCCAAAAGACAAACAATTCAGACATCAATGGTTTTACAAACATTCACCTCCAGCCTTCAGAGATTTCCTGACAGCATATGCATTAAGTATGAAGAAGAGCAGATAGAAGAGGTTGACAGTATTAAATTCCTGGGATTACAGCTTGATAATGAATTTAGTTTGGAGGAGCACACCACAGAACTGCAGAAACGACTCAACAAATCTGTATTTTCAATACGAGTGTTATCATACATAGGAAACATAAAAATAACAAAGCTTGCATACTTGGCTTACTTTCATTCCTTAATGTCATATGGTATAATATTTTGGGGTAACTCTTCAAGTCAGTCAAAAGTCTTCAGAGTCCAAAAACGTGTAATACGTATTATTTGTGGAGTAAATTCACGGACATCTTGTAGAAGCTTCTTCAAAGAACTGGGTAAATTAACTACTGGATCCTTCAAGCTAGTCAGCCAACACAAAGAATGGTGGTCTGTCACGACGGTGAATGGTTTGCCGAATAAATACGGCTGGAACTTTTTGATAGCCCAGATAACCGCGAGACATTCTTTTTCAGTTGTAGAGTAGTTTATCTCGGACTTTGAGAGTACTCTTGACACATAGGCTATCACTTTTTCAGCACCTTCCTGAACTTGTACAAGCACTGCACCAATCCCACAACCACTGGCGTCTGTGTGAAGTTCCGTTTCTGCATTCTCGTCGTACAAGGCTAGCACTGGTGCGGAAGTTAGAGTCTCCTTAAGTTGCGGGGGACGCTCTTTCTTTTGTCTCATCCCAGTAAAATTTGGCGTCTCCCTGCTGAAGTTCTTGTAATGGACGTGCCTTGTTACAAAATCCTTTTATGAAACGTCGGTAGTATGAGCACAGCCCGAGAAAACGTCTCACATCACAAATGTGCTGAGGAGTTGGAAATTCTGTGACTGCCCTTACTTTATCTGGATCAGGGTAGACACCATCTCTGTTGACTAGGTGCCCCAGGATTTTTATCTCTTTGGCGACGAAGAGGCACTTCTTTGGATTGAGGCGGAGACCTGCAGTGTGAACACACTTCAACACAGTTGACAGGCGACTCAGATGTTCTTCAAATGTTTTTGAGAAAATGACAATGTCATCTAAATAGCAGAGACACGTCGTCCACTTAAGGTGTCGAAGCAAGTTGTCCAGCATGCGTTCGAATGTGGCTGGAGCATTACATGATCCAAATGGCGTTACTTTAAATTCATAGAGGCCATCAGGCGTAATAAAAGCTGTCTTCTCCCTGTCAGCTTCATCAACCTCAATTTGCCAGTAGCCTGTCTGCATGTCCATAGTTGAGAAGTATGTAGCTCCTTTCAAGCAGTCTAAGGTGTCATCAATGCGCAGCAATGGGTAGACATCTTTCTTTGTGATTCTGTTCAGCTGCTGATAGTCGACACAGAATCGCCATGTGCCATACTTCTTCTTCACGAGGACCACCGGAGATGACCAAGGACTCTCTGAAGGTTGAATAATGTCATCGTGCAACATCTTCTCCACTTCTTCCTGAATTATCTGTCTTTCAGCTGGCGACACACTATACGAACACTGGCTAATTGGCGGATGATCCCCAGTATTGATACGGTGCTTTATCGTAGGCCGTTTCGTCTGACTTTTTCCCTGATGAGGTGTGAATGCACCCAAAAATTGGCGTAAGTATACCTAACACCCGCTGGTGTCATTCCTTGGTCAGTCCAGGCCCTATTGGCAGTTCCATGTTTGTTTCCTCCAGCATGATGTCTGTACTAACAGCAGGGCATGGGTATTCATTGATGACGTTGAGCTCACCAACCTGGATTGGTTCGGCTGTCCGGATACACATTCCCTTGGTGATAAGTTGTGACTGCTTGTGACAATTTGTGATCCAAATCTCTCCTTGACCACCAGTAATGCTTATGATAGCCGCTGGTATGTAAATTTCTTTTGTGAGCCTGATAAACTTTTTACTATCAACAAGAACTTCACAGTTTAACCAGTCATCTGTGTTTGTGACTGCAACTCTTCTCATTGTCAACAGCTGTATCGTCACATTGTCAGCGATGAATAACTTCCCAGAAAATCCTGTATTATGTGTATCCATCGGAAAAACTTCTTCAATTTGCAGCTCAGATCTTCCACAGTCAATAATAGCTTGGGATGCCTGAAGGAAGTCCCATCCGAGGATGACATTGTGACTACATTCTGTTAACAAGACAAATTCAAATAGCTGCGTCCTGTTGTTGATGGCTATTCTTGTGACACAAGTTCCTGCTGGATGGACATACTTTCCATTTGCGACCTTCAGCACAGTTGCCCCCATATCACAGAACATTATCTTCTTTAGTGTGTGGCGGTAATTATCCGACAATACAGAAAAAGAGGCTCCTGAATCAACAAATGCCCAGACAGGTTGGCCGTCGATTATGACGTCGATGAGATTTCCCGACATCTTAGCCACTGTCGTCCATGGAGGATTTCCATCTGCGGCGGCCTCACCTCCGTAGTTGGTCGCCTTTCTTAGTTTTCCTGGGGGCGGCGGCTAGGGGAGCAGCTGGTACCTCTGTACGGCGATGGTGAACGGCTGTGGTGCATCTGGGAGCGACCTCATCTAGGGTACGGCGATGGGCTTCTTCCCATAGGTCGACTGAATTCATCAGCAGGTGACCACCTGGGATAGATCTGCTCCGATGGCTGATGTCTTGCAGCAAAATAATCATCGAATAATTGCCTCCTCTCTCTGCAGTAGCGTATGACATGTCCAAGACGTCCACAGTGAAAACACAATGGTGTGTTGTCTTCTGTCCTCCAGACATCTGTTCTTCTGCGGGGCATCATAGTTACTGGGGCAGTTGGCTGTGGTAGCGTCAGCCGGTTCATGGGCTGCTGTTTGGTGGCTTCAGCGTAAGTCATAGCAGGGCGACGCCATTCTTCACGTTGGGTGCGATTGACGGGGCCGACAGGAGTTAATGTTTGAAATACCTCGTCCTCAGCGGCGGCGTCTCCCTCGTGACTTACAGGGCTCACATCCATGGCCATAATCTGATGCTCACTCGGTCTAATAGTCCCGGCTTTGTTGCAACTCTTCAATATGCTGGCACCACTTGATGAACTCTTCTGTTGTAGCGACGTCTTTTATCAGATGAGCTTGGTACATATCTTCTGCAATTCCCTTCATCAGGTGCGTGATTTTGTCTGCCTCAGTCATGTTCGGATTAACTATGTTACACAGGGCCAAAACATTCTGTATGTACGATTGTGTCGGCTCACCATGTCGTTGGGCCCAGTTCTTCAGTTGTTCTTCTGACGAACGGATTTGTCGCTGGCGGTCTCCAAAGTCTTCTTAAGTTCCTCCTGGTACGTCTCCCAGTCATTCAACTTGTCTTTGTTGTTTTCGAACCATTGCTGGGCTGTTCCATCCAGATAGAAATAAATGTTGGCCAAGCACTTCGTATGATCCCACCTGTTGTACTTGGCGACTCGGTCGAACCCTTTTAGCCATTTGTTGGGGTCCTGGCCAGCATCTCCAGAGAACACCGAGGCTGTCTGATGTGCAGCTGGCTTATTGCTGGTTTCATCTCCATCGGTCTTCTGATAATATGGACTTTTGGAAGGTTGTACTCGGTGTATCCCTTGTATTCCGGTTCCAGTCTGTGTAAGCGACGGCTTTTACGTTGCCTAATCGGAGCCATGGTGATGCAGCTGTTGCACAGTGTACCCGGCGCCTCCACCAAACAATGTCGCATTGCAATGGAAGCAGGATTGATTTTGAAGGCAACTGAACACAGCACTTACACTGAAAGCACGTTTATTACGAACTCAACATACACGCAGCACTGACTGCCTCTCAGGCAGAGTGCTCTGCTATTTATACACAGACAGAATTTACCAGAAATTAGAAGAACAGTTAACATAAGAAACAAGTAGAATTTACAAGTGAACATAAGAAAGATGTGGAACATTCTGGAATTGTTTATTGGAAAGAAAGAAATTTTTGCCGGTGGGTGGGATTGAACCGGCGACCTTCTGCACCGCAGTTCCTGATGCTATCCCCTGCGTGCGGCAGTTACTGTTTGTGGTCTCTTGCAGCACTATTATAAGTTTTATTACAATACTTCCCTTTATTATCAAATTAAATTCTTAATATTATTTATCACTTGGGACCAGTATATAATTACTATTGATAAGTGCCACAGTGAATATATTTTGTGGTATCACCTCAGGCTGAGAGTCTTTATTATGTTGCAAAAGAATGGCCTACCGATGATCTAATTTGATCTGGCAGTCTGGTGGATTTTGTCAGACACAGTGTAGGACTGTGTGGAGCTCTGTTGGCTGTTGGATTTCTTTAACAAGTCCTTGTGGTTGTGCCACCTTACCGTCTGGTTGCATCTCACCATATGTAGCACTGGTGTGTGGTGATGGTTATCATTTGTGCTGTCGACAACTCTAAAGACTTTAAATTTTTGTGGAATAAGCAGTAATGAAATGAGGATGATAGAAATAAGACAATAAAAATTCTAACTGAGTAAGTAAAAATAATACAAAAGAAAGTCAACAATAGGAGGGCTGCTTGTGAAAGAAAGAGGAAGTAAGTAAACAAATAAGCACTTAGTAATGCACCTGTTTATGTACATAAGTAATATTCATCAGTAACTTGAAATTTTGTGTGAATATCTTTGTGCATTCTTTCAAACTGGTCCCCAATAAACATCTTTTCAGACAAAATAAAACTTAACTAGATGAACTACTTTCTCAGAAAGTGTTTTTTAAAGATAACCATATATAATTCCTTAGAATGTTGCATATTGGTTCAGTCATATTTTGGATTATTTATAGAAGTTACTGTAGAGATGCCAGTACAGTACTCAAAGATCTGCATAGTCTCTAACAGAAATCAAAAACCTTAATGTAACAAACAGTCATTCTTCAATATTGACTGTCCCAACATTATTCTGTTCCATTCTGAAATCAGTGGAGTCTTATAACAAAGCAAGGTAATGACACTGTCAAAGTATGTTGTCAGATGATTAACAAAATTTTCAGTATCCAGCTCTCTCAATAACGTTTCATTTCAGTAGCCACTTTTGGCCCACTTTTTCTTATGTGAAAAGTCTCTAGTAAAGATACCACAGCAATGTAAATTTCCTATAAGTTTGATATGAGAGGAGGCATATTGCTCACATGCATGAGTTCTTGGCAGAAGTTACAAAATGACTGTCATAATCAGTCACTACATCAGTCCTATGGATGCCCCACCTGATTTCATTAGGTCCACTGTTAGTCCAGCCTAATCAGGTTGTCCTTAGCTGTCTTTAACTAGGTGCCTGTTGAGATAAAGTTCCTGACCTTTTCCAAGAAATCCAGAATCTAGTAATATCAAACAGTGAGCTTGCTGTAAGTGTTATACGATATAATTGGAGAAACCGCTTACTTATCAGCTCTCCACAAACTGAAGACATATATGTCTGTAACTCCAGAGTTGTAAACTAGCATGCCAACATTAACTTATCAATCCCTTTTTGAAAGTTTGAGAAACTTTGGATTTGATGTTAATATTTTCAGTTTGTTTATGTTTAAGCCTTATTGAAGTTCTTCCTCTCACAGTAATTTGTACCTAGAAATTTCCCTTCTATATTCTGCAAATGGCCTTTTTATGTCATTGTTAGTAAAAATATTTTTTGATTTAAACATATCAGGCAATTTTACTTACTTGTAAGAATTTACTATGATTATATTTTTGGTGAATGAACTATTCATCTTAATGGGTGCATTCACCTGTTACATATGTATGTACATGTTTACTTCTGTTCTTATCAGTTTGTTTACATCTCAAGGGACGACTTGAAAGCACCAACAAAAGAAGTAGAAGAAGAAATAGAGAGGAGGGTAGAATTTTCAGTCCTGTCTGTTCTAAAAGGCCTGAACACTGACTCCCCAGAATACAAACAAAACATAAGACTGAAGAAGCTTGTACAAAAATACTACGAACAGAAGAACAAAGTTGAAAAAAGACAAGATGAGGTAACGAATATTAATACAATCATAACTTAAATCACTAATTATTCTGAAAAAGTAGTTGTTCCTTGTGACTTGGTCAATGCCATTTTTGACAGATAATGTCACTTTAGTTCTGACAACACTTTTGGTATGACAATATTTGCCCTTTCTTCTTGGGGGTAAGGTGGTTTAAGTATTTGTTATTAATTATTACCAAGTAACAAATATTAAGCAAAAGAACAAATACTATTTTAGTAATGAGTTCTTTCACTTAGATTAGTATTGTTTTAGATTACTGTACCTGTAACAAGCAGTCACTTAGAACAATACAGTATCCTCATACCATCCTTTGTCATTCGACTGGCTACAGCTTTTCACTTGAGAAATCATTTACTGTTGTTTCACTAGGTAGTATACAATGGCATTCCATAGTACACATATAATAATGTATTTTATGCAGATAATGGTTGCAATTGTAATTTGTGTGTAATGCAGTGTAATATTTTGCTATCTCAACTCCTTACTTGAGGTTTATATGGCGTTTACTTACAGCGAAGCACCATGGGGCTACCGTAATAGTGAAAAAGTCATTCTTGTTGCCCTCTAATATGGCGTGTGATCACCTTGAATGGACATTACAGTTGAACACCTCTGTGGAATGGACAGTAAGAGGTTATCAATCAGCTCTTGAGGGATATTTGGCCATTCCTCCATGAGTGCTATATCTATTTCTGCAACCATTGTGGGAAGTCCTGGTCTGGCTGTAGTGCTGCTATCAAATGCATCCCAGACAAGCTCAATTGGGTACTCCAGTCCACTCCAGTCATTCAATTCCCTCAGCTCCACGCATGTTCACCAGTGTAGCTCTGTGGGGATGAACATTATCATCCAGCAGGAGGAACCCATCTCCCATGGTACCAGCATAGGGCACAACAAAAGTCAAAGGATCTGTCTCTTTACCTCTGAGCAGTCAAACCACCATTCTGAACAACATAGAGGTCCATACGATCTCCAATATTGACTCTTACCCACACCGTTTGTCCACCTCTAACAAGGGGAGCACCAACTTTGGTACCAACAGAATTTGATGAGTTGTAAGTATGTTGTGAGGGAATTCCTCCAGACCATCAAGCTAAGAGGATTTGTTCCAATGGGCCTTGATTTCTAAGAAAACCAAAATCAAAATTGCAGCAAATTACTATGTGTAACGTGTCTAGTTATACATGGCGGTTACCACTCAGCGAAACAGCGTGGTGTAATCGGCAAGATGCAAGGCTACCATGCAGGCGACCATGGTTCAAGTTCGACATGGGTCAATTACTTTTCACACCTGTCTGATGATTGTGCATAATTATGTATTTTTATAACCATTCTTATGTAAATGTTTTCAGTAAATGGTCAGGATAAAAACATGTAACATTCACTCAATATGTTATGTATTGCACGATGATTATTTTAATCATTTTGTTTTTTCGAAGCACACTTTTAAGGTGATTGAAGCATATTTTGAAATCAGTAAACAGTCTTTCGTTAATACTTATAATATTTGGGCAACATTTAATACCTATGTTTACAGTTCCTGACTATGCTGTTTTTATCTCCTCCTATGACGTGTGTACCCAAGTGACACGCCCCAGTGGACTATTATGCTACAACATGCTCCTGAATTATTAACAGCTAATCGCAAAATCGCTTCACAAGAAGACTTGATGATTGATTGATTTATCCAGGGAAGCCAAAACAGTCTTGGACCAACCCACCACTGCCCGCACCGAAACTAAGTTTATTGTGCGGTATTGCTCCCTGTATATATCAAGTAAAGCCAACCAATGTCCTTGAACAGTGCAAGGAGTCCCTTTACCAGTTCTTTATTAGACACAATTTCTTCAGGTCTGGTTGTCCCAAATATTCTGTGCCTTTTATTCTCCAATAAATGCATTCGAAGATTAGATGTGATGCAGTTTCATCACCGTCATCCCAGATCCTACATTTAGGGTCCTCTTCTGTTATTCCCATTGTATGTAGGTGTTTTTTGAAATTCCCATGGCCTGTCAGCAATCCAACCATGAGTCTAATCTCTCTCCTGTTTAGACCCAGGATTGCAGAGCTTCTTTTAAAACATGGCTTTGGCATCATTACCTTGCCATGTTTTTGTTGATGTACTTTGCTCCAATATTCTACATGCTGTCTTCTGAGCCAGTTACGTAGCTCCAATTTGATCATTGCCTTGGTGATTCTCAGGACAGGTTCCGGTCCAATAAATGGAGTATCTACCCCCATCCTGGCAAATCTGTCAGCATGTTCGTTGCCACTGATCCCTGAGTGGCCAAGGACCCACAATAGATTTACTCTATTGCTTTCCCCTAGCTCCACCAGAACCCTGTGACATTCTGCAACAATTTTAGACCTTGTTGCAGGAGCTGCCAGTGATCTCAGGGCTGCCTGGCTGTCTGAATAGATATAGATGCTATGATCTCTGTAGCACCTGCACAAATTTTCCTTCACACACGCCCTGATGGCAGTCATTTCGGCCTGGAATACTGAGGCCAGGTTTACTAGAGAGATGACGCCCTCCAGTCTTCGCTGCACCCCATATACCCTGGCCCCAACACCTTGGCCCGATTTTGACCCATCAGTGAACCAGACAATATCCCCCGTGCGGTGTCGAACTATTTTCTCCCACTGCTCTCTACTTCCAGTTGTTATATTGAAAGGTTTGTTGAAGCAGTATGGGGTTATAATATAGTCGGCTGGCATTTCCCCAACCTTTTCTATATTTACCTCACTCACTATTTTAGTGTGTGATTCTGGATATCCCAAAGAGTTCCAGTTGTTGCCAGTTTTGAGTCTGTATGCACCAGCCGCTGCCTCCATCTTGACCCAAATGTGTAATGGGGGCATATCCAGCATGGTTTCCATCCCAGCAGTTGGTGTGCTGCTAATTCCACCTGTTATGGCTAAGCAGGCTAATCGCTGCAGAAGAATTGATTCGAATACATTCATTACTGTTGCATCAGTTTAGCGCGCCAGTCTTTGTTCCTATGATTAAATATGCCTGGTTTGCATCGCAATTAATTGATGACCGAACATTGTTTTTGAATGTGAATGATCAGTGCTTTCCGGTATCACTGATGAAAACACCTTGTACCTGTAAAGCGGTAGAATTTATTTGATGTGTGTGGTGCTACAATGTTCTGTGTTTTCAGTGCTTCTATGACAATTATCAACCAGAATTTTGTACAGGTGTTAAATATAGTGACAATGGCAACAGTGAGTAAATAACACTGCGCAATAAGTAAAATAATCAGTTGCTACTGTGTTATTTGCTATTATCCTGACTGTTTACTAAAGCTGTAACATAGGAATGGGTATAAAGGCATATAATTCTGCACAATAAAAGAAGAGAAATTAAGAAAAGTTAATAATAAATGACCCGAAGGGAAAGATGTTTTTTTTTTTTTATTTATTTATTTTTCTTGGTGCTTTTTTTTTTTTTTTAAATTGTTTGACTTTTCATTTTTTTTTCTTTATATATTTTTCTTTGCTTAATTACTTTTTAATTTGTTCTGCCGCTAGGCATTGAACCCGGGTCTCCTGCATGGGAGCCTAGCACCTTGCTGATGATACCACGCTGTCACGCTGACCGGTAACTGCCATGTATAAGTAGACATGTTATGCGTGGTAATTTGCTGCGAATTTGATCTCGATTTTCTTAGAAATCAAGGCCCATTGGAATAAATCCTTTTAGGTTGATGGTCTGGAGGAATTCCCTCACAACATACCTGCGACCCATCAAAATCCCCCAGTGCCATACTTGGTGTTCTCCTTGTAAGATAATTTGATGCTCCTGCATATAAGCAGGATTTTCCCAAGTTCTGCATTTTCTACAGATGAGGAAATGATGATTGACTGGCTGAACACAAAATCTTAACTCATCTGTGAACAGAACTTGGTGCCATTAATTACGGCTCCAATCCTGATGTTTCTCCACCTATTTTCTGTGAGCTAAACAGTGTTGTGGTTTTAAAGGGACCCACAATATAGGCCTCCATGCATAGAGGCCATATTCCCAAAGGCAATTTTGAAATGTTTGTGTTGCTATTGTGCATCTTGTTGCTGCTAGAGGTTGCCTTGCAGTTGAGTTGCATTCAGCCTCCTGTCTCAATGGGTTGTTAACTGGAGATAATGGTCATCTCTTGCTGATGGTACCTATGGATGACCTTGGCCTTGCATTTTTTAACAATTGTATGAAATCATGTCCGGGTACTGGGAATTACATTTTGGGACCTCCAAAAGCTACTGCCACCTTTCTCTGTGTTTCTCCTACTTCCAACATTCCTATGCCTCTCCATGCAGTAGCTTCAGGTAAGTCACATTGTTGTTGCATTGCACTACCTGCTCTCTACACTATCTGAACCCAACTTTTCATGTAATTCATTTGGATGAGTGAACACAAGTCAACACCAACCCCCTCTGCAGCAACTTTCTGTTATTACCACTATCTCGGTTGCTGTAATGGTGTTGTCTCCTCTCTGTAGAACTGGCAGAAAGACATTGAACCATTTTAGTTCATTCTGCTGCTGACAGTATTTCAGGACCTCTATACCTCAACTGATTCCCTAATTGTTTTGTCCAGTGTATTAGACACAGGTATTTCCATTACAGTATTGATAATCTTTTTGCTTGTTTTTGCAGAATAAATGAAGTCAAAAGACCACTTAAGATAGCATTTTTAAAGAAAAAAGGAATGCCTACAGTAGCCCATTTGTTTATCCAGAAATGAAGAAAATAATTAAAAAAATTTTAAAAATAAAAAATAGAAAAAAAAAAAAAAATCTTCGCAAGGTTATGTATGTCAGTGGCTACTGATCACAAATGAGCAAAATAAGCTTTTACTATCTTGCATAACATGTACTAAGGTACAAATCAACAAAGATAAAGCAAATAATCTCATAAGTTTATTTGATTTACTTTTGTTGATTTCTGCATTAGTACTGTACTCTAGTATCTGTTCCAGTAATTTAATATTCAGTGTGCTTGTGATATAAATACTTTTACTCAAAACTTTTTCTTTCAAACTAACCTCTATATATACTAAATTGGAGTATTTGCCTACTGATCTCGATAATATTGGCAGTGGATACTACATAACAGGAAGAAACCAGATCCCACACAGAATCACCCAGATGATGTTGCTGCTATTGAGCTTGCTGAACAAACTATTGGGGATTTCAAATTAAAAAGTGCTGTTGACTACATTGTACCGAAACATCTGAGGGTAACTACTGTGAAGAAGTATGATGAATTACTTTTGTGTAGGGAAAAGGTTAGTTACTATTTTACAAAATATACAGTATTTGCAATAGCTATCTAGCATCATAAATCAAATTTGAGTGTATTAGAACAGTGTAATCATTTGAAATATTTAAGGAGACCAGTTGATACATTTCTATAGTAAATAATTACTAATACTTTATATGTGTTACAAAATGAAGTTAAACAAATTGATAAAGTATTAATATCATACTAAAGTATAAAACTTTCATTGAAAGGCTGTATTTTTTGAGTAAAATCTGGACTGTTTCTTCTGTTGTTTTTTTAAGCTTATAATGTAAATGATTCCAGAATGAAACTTTCACTCTGCAGTGGAGTGTGTGCTGATATGGAACTTCCTGACAGATTAAAATTGTGTGCCAGAACCGGGACTTGAACCTGGGGCCTTTGCCTTTCGCAGGCAAGTGCTCTGCTTACTGAGCTATCCTGAGACGACTCACGATGTCACCTCACAACTTTACTTCTGCCAGTACTTCGCCTCCTAGTTTCCAAACTTACAGAAGCTCTCCTGCGAATCTTGCAAGACTAGCACTCCTGGAAGAAAGGATATGATGCAGATATGGCTTTGCCACAGCCTTCACTGGAGAGCTTGTGTGAAGTTTGGAAAGTAGGAGGCACAGTACTGGTGGAAATAATGTTGTGAGGCGGCATTGTGAGACATGTCGGGATAGCTCAGTTGGTAGAGCGCTTGCCCGTGAAAGGCAAAGGTCCCAGGTTCGAGTCCCGGTTCTGGCACAGAATTGTAATCTGCCAGGAAATTTCAATGTAAATTATATTTACATTTGTGACTGGCTGGAAGACTTCCTAAGTAATAGAATGCAGTATGTTGTTCTCGACGCCGAATGTTCATCAGAGACGAGTGTATCGTCAGGCGTGCCCCAGGGGAGTGTGATAGGACCGCTATTATTTTCTATCTATATAAATGATCTGATGGACAGAGTAAGTTGTAATTTGTGGCTGTTTGCTGACGATGCTGTGGTGTATGGGAGGGTGTCATCTGTAACTGACTGTAATAGCAGGATGAGTTAGACAAAATTTCTAGTTGGTGGGAAGATTGGCAGCTAGCTCTCAATGTAGAAAATGTAAGGTGATGCGCATGAGTAGAAAAAACAATCCCATAATGTTCGAATATAGCATTAGTAGTGAGCTTCTTGATGCTGTCGCGTCGTTCAAATATCTAGGCGTAACATTGCAGAGCGATATGAAATGGAATGAGCATGTAAGGACAGTTGTGAGTAAGGCAGACAGCCGACTTCGGTTTATTGGGAGAATTTTGTGAAGATGTACTTCACCTGTAAAGGAGACCGCGTATAAAACGCTTGTACGACCACGTCTTGAGTATTGCTCAAGTATTTGGGACCCGCAGCAGATCGTTTTGAAGGAAGACTTAGAGGCGGTTCAGAGGCGAGCAGCTAGATTTGTTACCGGTAGGTACGACCAATGTGCGAGTGTCACGGAAATGCTCCGGCAACTCAATTGGGGATCGCTGGAAGAAAGACGATGTTCTTTCCGTGAATTTCTGTTAAGTAAATTTAGAGGGCCAGAATTTGAAGCTGAGTGTAGTACGATCTTGCTGCCGCCTACTTACATTTCGCGTAAAGATCACAAAGACAAGATAAGAGAAATTAGGGCTCGTACGGAGGCATATAGGCATTCTTTTTTCCTCGTTCAATTTGGGAGTGGAATAGGAAAGGAAATGCCTAGTAGTGGTACAGTGTACCCTCCGCCATGCACCTTACGGTGAATTGCGGAGTATGTATGTAGATGTAGATGTAGATATTTGTTCATTATTATCACAGCAAGTTTACTTGTTTCTTCTGTGTGTGATAAGATCTGTGGCTGTCATGATATTTCCTGTTAATATTTTCAGCTAGAAAGTTTTAAATTGTGGAATAATTACACATGAAACCTGTTTAGTGTAACCACCATTGTAACACCTTTACAATAAACTTGATGAAAAATGTTTCCATTCATCTTTTCACACATTTTTACTCCATTTGACTCAGGAATTATGTATGATGGGCAGATTATTGGAATATTTTCACAAAGTAATAAGTAAGCATAATTCGTTATGTAGACCAGAAAACACAGGCTATAACCTTGTAGTATCTGTTCTGAGAGGTATGTGTTGCCACAGATGTTTTGTGATAGTCTTTCATGTGCATTGCATGAGAAGGGAAATCTCACCAAAAGTATCTGATAGGCACCAGTTTGGATTTAAGCTACCATATATACTCGAGTAATCCGCGCCCTCGGATAATCCGCCCACCCCAAAATTTCAAAGATGAAATGAAATCATCTATCACAACTTATGAACACAGCAGACTGAATTAAATCTGGGATTATGTTGCCCATTCACCTGGAATTTCACTGTTGGGTACATCACTGAGTCCATTACAGGAGCATGTGACAAAACCAAGCCTTTTCATTCTGCTATGTACGCTGTACAATATTCAAACTAGCTGCTGAGCTGGCCATCGCTAGGAACTGAGGTGCTGTTATGCAAAGGGTACTACGTCAGTGCCATGTGAGCAGCCTGGTGCAGAGACAGTCAGAGTATGTGTGGCCGGCGGGCATTCTGTATGATCCACTCACACTGGACACTTAATAAATAAATGGATCTGAGACTATTATTACATGGTTATAAGTCTTTGTCAAAATATTGTCATGATGATGTTTGAAGTTGAATGAAAAAATTCACACACACAACCAGGCATTCGATAAATTTGTTTTATTTCTATTTCACCTGTACCCTCTTACATATATGTCAAGGAAAGATCACAAAGGTAAAAGATAAGGTGATATGAACTCGCACTACATCTTACAAGAAATAGTTTTAATGCCGAACCATTCATGACTGGAAGAGAAACATGAGCAAATATACCAAGTAAGAAATGGCGTTAATGTAGAAGTTTCATCCAGTTCTAAATTAAGTTGAAAGTTTAAGGTGTCTTGTTCTGTGGGAAGTGTATTGGTACCTGGTGTCTGACATGTTGAACATTTGAAGAGATGTTACTTGCAGATTACTTCTGAAGTTGATTTGGAGCACGACGCGGTGGCGGCCACAGTCGCATTCAGTAAATGCAGTGCACTGAGCAAGAGAAAGCACGTGCATCTGGAAATGGAGAAGGCAGAGTGCGCCTGCTGGAGGGAAAGGATAGTTATCGTTCTGAATAGACAAAGCTATCAAATGGAGGGTAACACAAGTTCTATAAACTTTCCCAAACTTACGTATTTTGACTGTAATATAAGAAATAAAAGAAATTCATGAATTGTATTGAACATTTCAATGGTTAGTAAAGTAATGTTGTCTGCTATCTACAGAAGTTACCAAGCAAATGATAATCTATTGGTGTGAGATATGTGACACCTAGAAGTCGCCATTAATTTTGTACTCTGAAACCCATCACTCCACTGTAGAGAGCAAGTTACAACTAACACTACGACTGCATCATTTCTGGCCACCAGACTATGTAACATTTTATGAAATCAATGAGGCAGTCAGCTTCGGAATCCATTGTACACCTCATCAAGGAATGTGTTTAAAATTAGTGTTGGATTCAAATGGAATGCTGTTAAATGTATCAACATGTTCTATCAATAACACACTGCTTGTAATTTCCATATTAACCTGCTGACATTTTAGTTTATCATGGAGCAAACTGAACGAAAACTGGAAAAAATTTGCGTATCTAGGAACACTTTTCTGTCACAAACTGTGAGTCTTTCTGTTATTTAATGGAGTAAAGTGAACATAATGATAAGGCCAATCCTGAGTGGGACTACGGATCCTAAAATGCATGGTGCCAGTGTAACGTTTCTACTATGTTGCACGCTCCTTACAAAAATCAGTTGCCAACATTACAAACACAAAATATCAGACACCTAAAATAAAACTTCACTACCGGACATGTAAAATATCACATTTTCACCTTCAGTTTGAAATACTATTAACACTATTAGTAAAACACTTTTAAGAAATAGTACATTGACTTAAACATAACTTTGGCTGTCCTTTTACGTAATTTTCAATTTTTAATACTTCCGTAAATAATAGCTGAAAACACTAAAAATGCATTACACTTAGTTTTGGAAATTGCTGAACCTATATAGATACTAATTTGTATAAAAACAACAATACTACATGCTATAACTATTGCACAATGTGATTGATTTGATTTTATTTGATTTTTTTCAAGGAAGCCAAATCAGTCTTGGTCCAACCCGCCACTGCCCGCACCGAAACTAAGTTTATTGTGCGGTATCGCTTCCCTGTATATCTAGTAAAGCCAACCAATGCCCTTGAACAGTGCAAGGAGTCCCTTTACCAGTTCTTTATTAGACACAATTTCTTCGGGTCTGGTTGTCCGAGATATTCTGTGCCTTTTAATCTCCAATGCAATGCATTCTAAGATTAGATGTGATGCAGTTTCATCATTGTCATCACAGATCCTACATTTAGGGTCCTCTTCTGTTATTCCCATTGTATGTAGGTGTTTTTTGAAATTCCCATGGCCTGTCAGCAATCCAACCATGAGTCTAATCTCTCTCCTGTTCAGACCCAGGATTGCAGAGCTTCTTTTAAAATATGGCTTTGGCATCATTACCTTGCCATGTTTTTGTTGATGTACTTTGCTCCAATATTCTATGTGCTGTCTTCTGAGCCAGTTACGTAGCTCCAATTTGATCATTGGCTTGGTGATTGTCAGGACAGGTTCCAGTCCAATAAATGGAGTCTCTGCCCCCATCCTGGCTAATCTGTCGGCATATTCGTTGCCACTGATCCCCAAGTGGCCAGGGACCCACAATAGATTTACTCTATTGCTTTCCCCTAGCTCCACCAGAACCCTGTGACATTCTGCAACAATTTTAGATCTTGTTGCAGGAGCTGCCAGTGATCTAAGGGCTGCCTCGCTGTCTGAATAGATATAGATGCTCCGATCTTTGTAGCACCTATGCAAATTCTCCTCCACACACACCCTAATGGCAGTGATTTCGGCCTGGAATACTGAGGACAGTTTCCCTAGAGAGATGACGCCCTCCAGTCTTGGCTGCATCCCGTATACCCCGGCCACAACGCCTTGGTATGATTTTGACCCGTCAGTGAACCAGACAATATCCCCCGTACGGTGTCGAACTATTTTCTCCCACTGCTCCCTACTTCCAATTCTTATACTGAAAGGCTTGTTGAAGCAGTATGGGGTTATAATATAGTCAGCTGTCATTTCCCCAACCTTTCCTATATTTACCTCACTCACTATTTTAGTGTGTGATTCTGGATATCCCAAAGAGTTCCAGTTGTTGCCAGTTTTGAGTCTGTATGCACCAGCTGCTGCCTCCATCTTGACCCAAAGGTGTAATGGGGGCATATCCATCATGGTTTCCATCCCAGCAGTTGATGTGCTGCTAATTCCGCCTGTTATGGCTAAGCAGGCTAATCTCTGCAGCTTACCAAGCTCCTTAGCAGCAACCTGCTGTTCTACCTTTTTCCACCACACGACTGCCCCATAGGTGATCCTGGGTCTAGTCACCATGGTGTATATCCAGTGCATACCCTTGGGGCTCAGGCCCCAATTTTTGCCACAAGCTCTCGTGGTACTTACTAGAGTACCTTTTGCCTTGGAGCAAATATTCCTTATGTGAGGGGTCCATGTCAGTTTCTCATGTAGGGTACCCCCTAGATATTTCACTATCCCCTTCAGAGGTAGCGCTTTGTTGAAAAGCTTTAGATTCCAACTCTAATGTTGTATATGCTTCTTTGTGAATGGTACAACAACAGTTTTCTTAGGACTAGCCCCAAGATCCTGTTTTCTACACCAGTGTTGCACAATGTCCAATGCACATTGTGCCATATTCTTCACTGTGTCAGCAAATTTGCCAAGTGTTACTATGACAAGATCATCTGCGTATCCTTGGCAAAAGTACTGCCTAGAGTTTAATTCTTCAATGAGATCATTCACCACTAGATTCCCCAATAAAGGGGAAAGAACTCCTCCTTGCAGGCAACCCCTAGTGGTGTTGATTACCATTTTTTCATCCATCATGGTAGCCTCTACCTTTCTTCCACTGATCATGGCCCTAGTCCACCTACATATAGTGGTCCCTAGGTCATGCACCTCCTCTGCTGCCCTAACCCTGAAATCGAAGATCGTGTTGCTAAAAGCCCCCTCAATCTCCAGGAAGATACAGAGGGCTATTTCCTGAAAGTGTAGTGCTTTCTCCACCTTCCCAACAAGTTGGCGGAGAGCTGTCTCACCTGATTTTCCTGGCGGATATGCATGTTGGTTTGAATGTAAAGGAGCCCTACTTAACCTCCTTTCTCCAACACGCACATTAACCAGCTTTTCCAATGTCTTAAGAATGAAGGAGACAGGCTGATTGGTCTCATGTCCTTGGCCTTAGTATGATCAATTCTCCCTGGTTTTGGAATGAAGACAACCTTCATTGCCCTCCAGCCATTGGGAATGATTCCTGCTGCTAGGCTAACCCTGAATAACCTGCATAGGAATCTAATAAGATTTTCTCCCACTTGTTGCAGGAGAGCTGGAAAGATTCCATTGGGGCCAGGTGACTTGAACGGTTGAAATGTTCCCACCGCCCATCAGACCTTACTGAAACCGACACGCTCCTTGGCCAAATCCCAGTCCTCTTTCCGAATACCTGAGAACCATTGCCTCTCAGGAATCGCATTCTTGTCTGAGTTATCCCCCAGAGTATACTATGGAAAGTGAGTTTTCAGGAGCAGTTCCAGCGTTTCATGTGCTGTCTTTGTATACTCCCCATCCTCCTTCCTCAATGTTCCTCCTGGATTAGTTGATACCCTAGTGAGGATTTTATGAAGCCTCGCTTGAGCAGCCGTGCCCTCCACTTCCTCACAGAATACCTTCCAGGATGCCCGTCTGATGGCAAGGTTGTAATTGACAAGGGCCTCACGATACTTTGCCCATTGTCCTTTGTGCCTCGCAAGGTTAAACAGTCTGTGTACCTGTTTCCTTTGCATTTCCAGGGTATTATTCCACCAAGGCACACACCTGTTTGTGCACTTCTTGGTGACTGAGCAGTTGTCATGGTATGAGGTCACTATAGCAGAGGTTATGGCCTCTGCTACTTCTTCAAACTCTGCTGGATTCCTTATTGAAGTTTTAATTTCCAATAGGCTGAAGTCAAGGTCTTTCCTATATGTCTCCCAGTCTGTTTTCCTGGGATTCCTATAGGCCATGGTCTGTCTGGTTCCCATTTCAAACTTGAATTTAATATATATGTGATCTGATGAGGAAGGCTCCAGGACCACATGCCACTGTTTGACGTAACTTCCCATCATCATGGAACCAAAATTTATGTCAATTACTTCTTCCCTTCTACTATTCCTGAATGTAGGTTCATCACCCCTATTCAGGATCTCCAAGTTGTTAGATAGGAGAAATTCAAGAAGGTGCTCACCTCTACTGTTGGTGTCCTTGCTGCCCCACGATAGATTGTGGGCATTGGCATCACATCCCACCAACAGTTTGTCACCTTGCCGATGGCAGGCTTCCGTCAGTCTCCTCACTTCCAAAGAAGGAGGAGAGCTGTCTTCATAAGGAAGGTATGCTGAGGCCAAAACAATTTCCCTCGTGATACCTTCCTCACGTTGCTGCATCCTGATGGTCACCAGGTCCCTGGAACAAAAATCCATCATTGGTATGAAAGGTATACCATTTCTAACATAAATGCATGTTCTGGAGTTGTATAGATTTCTAGCATAAATCAGTTTACCTCCAGTACCACCAAGGCCTGATACACCCCCTTTGTATAAATAGGGTTCTTGTATCAGGGCCACGTCCACCTCCTGTCTCTTCAGGTGACAGCTCAGGGCAGCAGTGGCCCCTTTACTGTGCTGCAGGTTTATCTGCAGCACTCCCAGTCCCCATTTCACTGCCATTATTGCCTTTAAGGTCTTTGATTATCCTGACGGCGACCTGCGAGAACCCCAAAAACAGTTTCAGGCCTTGGTCTTGCATTGCCTTCAGGGACTTCTCTCCAATCTCCACCACCAGGGTTCGTCCTTTCGGATCGACCTTTTGGTTAATTACCCTCCAATCCTCTGTCGAGACTTTTGGGTTCTGGACCCTTATTTTCTCGAACAGTCTTTGGAGGGACATCAAAAATGTTCAAATGTCTGTAAATCTATCGGACCAAACTGCGTGGTCATCAGTCCATAGCTTACAAACTACTTAAACCTAGGTAAACTAACCTACGAACAACACACACACACCCATGCCCCAGGGAGGACTCGAACCTCCATGGCGAGCAACCGCGCGCTCCGCAGCGAGGCGCCTTAGACCGCTCGGCTACTCCACCATGGCAGGAGGGACATCCTTAAGGATTTTTGGTACCCATATTTATGCCTTTGACGTCTTCAGAAGTTCGGTTGCTTGACCAGCAGCTTCGCATCCTCCCACGGGGATATCATGGGCACCTTGTCCTTAAGCCATTCTGCTGAGTGCTTCCCCTCACAGACAAAAATGAGGGCACCGCGATCTAGATAGACCCTCCTGAATTTGGGTGCTGGACCAGTGTCCCCCTCAATCTCTTCAAAGAGTGCCATCTGCACGAGCTCCTCCTGCTGCGAGGTGATGCTCACCAGTCGGTATCCTTCTTGGACAACCGCCATTCTAAAGACCAAGACTGCAGTACTATAGGTCTATTTTCCTATTTCCTGCCTCAGCCTTTTAGGATCACGCTTGTCCAGAGAGGAGGGAGTCTTAGATTCCTCCCTAACCCTCTTTCCACCTGTCTTTGACGTCGGGGGTCTTTGTATCCCCTTCGACCTGAGGCAGTTTCTTTTTGGGGGTCTTGGGCTCAAGCCCTTTTGATTCCCTACACTTATGCTTAGGAAGCCATTCTTTTCCTTCCTTTTGCTTCTGTTCCTTGAGAAGTTTCCTCCTCTGAGCCCCAGACAAGGCCTTAATCCTAATCTGGTCCAACTTCTCTGTTACAGTTCCCACTTCTTGCTCAGGTCTAGACCCTGATTCAGAAGTAGGAGTGCATTCCATCAGTCCTGATCCTGATGTCCGAGTATCTGAGGTCTCAGATTGCCCTTCAGATTCTTTTAAGATACTTTCTTTCTCTGTGTTCATCTTAGTCCCATGAGATTTGGGGATTTATATAGTCCACACCACAGTAACCACGTGCGGTGCAAGGCTACTTACTGAGGGAGGTCGCCCGGTATCCCTGAGGCTCTGTTCGAGACACATCCACCCATGTTCCACGCACCCCTTGGCACGGATCACATCACACCTTGGGTTGGGAAAGGAATTGGGAAAGGACTGGGAGAGGATAAGGAAGACGGGACGTTGTGGGACATTCTTAGTCAGATCCATCAGCTGAGGCCTTTCCAGCAGTAGGTTCTCTACCTTCGGTATAGCCCTCAGCTTCACATGGATACGCAAGCCACTCCACCTGCACGGACAGTGCTTCGTCAAGGTGGTGTCCCCTGGAGAGGGCACAATGTGATTACATATGTACCTTTTGTTTAAATAAATTAGGGCAGACGATGTTTTATATATCACTTTATCCTAAATTAAATACTGATCATTTTTCATGCACTAAAATTAATAATCCATTTGGTACTAAGAAACTATCTATGAAATTAACAAAACTATGACAACTATATACAAATCCGTATTAATAAATAATTAGACCGCAAACTGAAATACATTAAAATTCTATGTCACAATGGCAAAACAGATATGTGTGCACTTTGAAAACACAAATAATGTAAATAATTTGAGCACTGTAAACACTAGTCAAAGGATGACTTTAAATTTGTGTACCACATTAAATACAAATTTCATGAAACATGTACATACATTGAGATAAGTAGTTAAAGCCTAAATGTAATATTTTAATTTCTGTATTTTGGCATATTTAAAGTAAAAGAATATTGTGAATTATGAAACTTTGTCATCAATATTATTACGTGGTTATGTAGAAAGAGGTTTGAGAGAAACCATGTTCTGTTATAATTCTAGAAGTCACAAACCTGTAAGCAGCTCTGTTAGCTTGCTGCTGCATTTTTATTTTTTATTTTTTATTGTGCAACAATGTGATTGGTTTAAACTTCATTTAAATGGAAATAAAATTGTTTCCATATCAACTGAAATGTTTATGATTTACAAAAAGATCCTGAAACATCAAATCTTTTAGTGAATGCCGAAGACAGCTCACAATGCAATGGACTTCAGCCAGCATATAAGATACATTCTTTTTATATGACCTAGCTGTTTAGTCCCCTCAAAAAAAACAACAACAACAACTTTTTATATCAACTACACCTACAGTGGAATGACTTTGTTATAGAGACTGTGAACTAATAAAACTTTCCATGAATTAGGAAAATATTAGGGCTCAGTTTGAGTCATTCCCAAAAGGGGTGACTGTCGTTAGAAGTGGTGCCGTGACAACAGGATTTTAAGAGTATTCACTAATGTAAAGTGTATTTCAGGATATGAGAAAAATAATGTATATGATGGATTTGCAGTGAAACCACGGAAAAAAGTGCAGAATTCTACTACAATACTATCCACTCCTACGATGTCAAAATTTAATGGAGGAAGATGGCAGTAATTTGAACTCAAATCAAAATTCAATATTGTCCAGTAGTGGTTCAAAATGAGTGACAATCATACAGTAGAAGTGGATGAAAATGAGTAACTATCTTAAGTGTTCTGAAAGTCTGTACTTGTGTACGTTAACAGTGTAAAATCTCATAATTATATACTACACAAAAGTCAAAATTGACATATGGTCTGCCTGATCATTTTTAAATACAGTAATCAACTGCAAATTGACACACAAAGCTTGCATGCATGAGCAAGTCAATAAGTGTGTCATGAACTAAACAGAGGTGTTCCACATGAAAAATACAAAATTATACAAGTTTGACTGTAATAATAATAATAAAGAGCAATATGAAATCTGTAATGGTTCATTGTTTGTATCATGACTGAATTCATATCTTCAGCAACTACTTAATTGTTCTGCAAGTACACAAAATATCTCACGTTTCACACATCATAGTTGATAACACAGGTGAAACAAACATAAGTACTGTGTCCTTGCACATCCAAGGTATTTAACCTTTGTACTTCAAATATAAAAAATAGAAATCGGATGACTTACCCAAAGGACAGGCTCATCAACAGACACGAATAAAAACACACCCAAACACACATACAAGCTTTTGCAACCATTGGTTGCTTCTTCAGGAAAAGAGGAAGAAAGGAGAGGAGAAAGGAAAGGATATCGGTTTTAAGGAAGCGGAAAAGGAGTCATACCAGTCCCAGGAGTGGAAGGACTTACCTTAGGGGAAAAAAAGGAAGGTAAACAAATACACAGACACTCACACATATCCAAACGCAAACACACGTAGATAGACATTTGTAAAAAGTAAAGAAGTTGGACAGAGATACCACTTGAGGCAGAGGCTCTGTCCACAGAACCGTGGCAAAGATGCTAAAGATGGTGGGCAGGAATTTGAATTTAGCCGAGGTTGAGACCAGGTGGGCAAAGGGAAGAGAGAATATGTTGAAGGGCAAGATCCCATCTCCGGAGTTCTGAAAGGTTGGTGTCGGTGGGAAGTATCCAGATAACCCGGGCGGTGTAACACTGCGCCAAGGTGTGCTGGCCGTGCACCAAGGCATGTTTAGCCACAGGATGATCCTCATTACCAACAAACACTGTCTGCCTGTGACCATTCATGTGAATGGACAGTTTGTTGCTGATCATTCCCACATCCCCACTATGAAGCATTCTATTTTATTTCACTTTATACACTGCAGATTGCAAGAAGACACTGTTTAACAGATCAGATGTGAACCTTTGTACAATAAGTCTTCCCGAAAGGTAGACTCCAAATTATGGAAATGATCATAGATATCTTCTTTGCTTCAACATACAAACGCCTTTCAAGAAATTTGAATTAACCTCCATCAATGCAAATGTAATTTTTACTACTCGCTTAGGATCCACATGCTAGGGGATACTTACAGAGGAAGTGAACATAATTATTAATATAGTTACTTCATGAAAAATGTCTTCTGTAGAAATGAGACATGAAGACACTTACCCTGCAGTGTGCCTGTGTTGCTTTAGAACATGCACTGAAATGTAGTCACATAACTTATCTCATACATTTCCTGCAAGGAATCAAACTATGACACTAAAGCACTACAGTGCAGTTATGCACTGTGTCTTAATAAAAACATACAAACTGATGACAATAACAAATTACATGAAGGGCTTTTCCGAAAGGAAAAGGAATGAGATTTAAAGCACAAATATCAGCATTATCCACCATAGAGTGCTATTTGATTGGATCAATGACTATGGCAATTTTTGCCTCTAATTTATTGTGCATGAGTGTAATAAAATGCTCATCATTCAAAATGTGTGGTCTGGTCTGTTGATTTTGTGTGTGAAATATTCATCACAACCTTTTTTTGTGGATCACCAATCATCAACACTAAATCATTTTACATATCTATGGTGATGAGCGGCATGAGGTGCTTTGGGCAGGGAGCGAGGTAGCACAACGCCGTCTTCGCTTCTGCCGTCGGCTGCCAGCGTTTGGGCCATGGAGAGCTCTGTCACGTACTGCATCCAGAGGCAGCATTGCTATTGAGCCCATATGTTATTATCAGTGCATCAAAAGTGAAATACTTTACGCATATGCTCCTCTTACTATTGTGGCATCAGCGTTCATGAGGGACATGAAATAAAAGTTTTTTCAAGAGGTGGTTATGATCACCTACAGTCACACTGGCAAGGCATGTACTTTACCGCAATACCATGGATGTAGTTGACACAGACATCTTGTCACTGAACACAAGAAGTATTGTATTACCTGCCAAAGTCTACAGTGTCACCATATTGAGCAGATAGCTGGACTTAGAGCGTATCACCGTGGTCATGTTTATTGACCATGGCTGTCATCAGCTCATCAGCTTAAGTTCAGCAATGGCCAACTGCTGGCCATGTTTTTTTGTCAAAGAGTGTACATCAATCACACCTAGATGTAAGTAATAATGTAAATTGCATTTTTATTAGTATGCTTCATTAAGACATAAATGATAAGCATTATTATACATACCTACAGGCACACTTGACAGTGGCAATATGCTTATTATGCAAAATATTAAAATACAAGTGTGGCGATGATCGAACTAGATCAGAGTCACCAGTACAAGTGTTTTATCTTTGTGCTTGTTATGATCTTTGTATGTTAAATGGCTTGATGCAGTTTGCCTCAAGTAGCCATTGTGGAAACCCGTAGTACAAATAAAGTATAGTATATGAAAGGAATCCTTGCATTTTCTCTAACCTGTTCACCAACTTCCTTCATTGGTGACCCCAACAACACTAAATACACCGAGATACATCCATTTGCACCATGCCAGGAAATTACACACATTTGGCCATTGTCCAGACAGACAATAGCTATATACGATCATACGCTGCTGCCTGGTTTTCTTCACCTTCAAAATGCCAGTGCATCGGCAAAGTTCAACAACAGGATGGAGTTCCAGCTGGCACACATTTTGGAGAATCCATGGACTTCTCCCTATTTGGTGATTCTGGACATGCCAACAATGCCCCAGGACTCCAGCTTTGTTAGTCCAGATGTGTTTTGCTGTTCGCAATCAGGCAGTGCTAGAAAAATATTGACTCCTGTGTCTAACTATGTTTTTAGTGCAAATGGTGACAGCTAGCAGAACTTTTCAAATTTTTCACAGCAGGACATTAATTTAAAAGCGCATGTTTCATACATGAATCCTTCCGCACATGTATCCGTCCTGATTATACCATGCAAGACACTCACCAGTCCCCAAGTGTTCAGTCTTGTGGACATTTGTGCATCTCGTGTGCTCACTCTAATTGAGTGGCTACCTCAGTGATGGACAGCTTTACAAGAGACATTGAATCTGCCTCACATTCCACCAAGGGACAGCCATGTGCTCCCCGGCCTTCCGCTTCAAGAACAGGTTCCGCCTAGCTCCACATTGAGCTCTATTCCACAGCACCTCACTGTTCAGTTCCACTTGCCTATGCCGACGACATGAGATGCATGCTCTAATACAGTAGCTCAGCAGTTGGCACATCAGCCGAAGCAACCACCCTTTAAACCTGGCCGAGCTACCATGTGGTTCAGCATAGCTCAAGGTATCTTTAATCATTATTGCTTGGATGAGCTTACATGTTTCCTGTGCCTCATTTCAAATTTGTACAAGCACGAAGACCTGATTTGTGACTTAGTCATAAAACCTGTCCACGCTAACCCCTACAATCATACAAAGGCTATGATCCTACGACTCGGCTGCTCTAATGTAGACTCTGTCCATTGAGTCCTCAATCCAGAGCAACTGGCTGTCCGAACTCTGGCGATGTTTCCGCTCCGTCGCCACCACCTCTCTCCTTCCTGACGAGGCTATTCGGCCTAGTTGGATCAATAAGCTGCCTCAGCATATTGACCTAGCCTTATCACAATGGCCCACAGAATCCATCAAAGACAAACTGCAATATGTTGATAATATTTTTGCTACCTACAAAGCTTACTGTGGCCTATGGGAACTCATTGCATTTGATTCCAGTGTGCTGTATTGGCTACCTTCCATCTGGTGTAGTGGTGAGAGGGGCAAGAAACAACTTTATACGCCTCAACCCACTGGCTCCAGCATCTGGAAGTCTGTCAAGTTTGCTGCTCTTCTGGCACCTTTTCAGCCTCTGCCACACAATGGCAGCATATCTGACTTGTTGGAATATCCTGTCCCATCTGAAAGCAACCAGGAGCTACCTGCTTCACACCGCTATTGCGACTTTCAGTACCACTTTGGTGCTCAGGCCAAGAATTGCAGGGCTCCTTACCAGCACCCAAATGCCGAGCGTCACAGGTAGGCTCAAGCACCTCCTCCTGCATAGCTGGTAACCAGCACCATCCTATGCTAGTGTCAAGCCAAAGTGTTACTTCAAGTCAAATATGCATTTGGCACCTGATGACAGACACTCTTTTCTGCCAGACACTGGTGTCGATGTGTTATTTTTGCTTGAGCGGCTGGCCATTAACAAGATTCGGCCTATTAAGTCTCTTAAGAGCTGGCAGCTCAAATCTCTTCGAGCAGACGTCACTTCAGCTACAAACAAGGTTAGTCAGTTGCCACCCCATTGTATTTTGACAATGTTCCTTACACTTTAAACTTTGTTCACACTCTCTCCTGTTCTGACTGTGTATCTTCAAGTGCTCATGTTTCTCCCACATCGCTTGGATGGTTACCTTCCCAGCCCGATGTCAATGACTTACAGCCATCAGATGTTCTTTCACACCCGCAAGTGCCCCTCAGTCTTGCCAGCAGTGCCACCCAAAACTAACAGTTCAGTAACGCAGTGTACCAACCCCACTTCATGTTGCTCAATTGTGAGTAGTACTCAGACCACTGGTCGCTGGCACACCTGTAATAATTTGCTTTCAGCACCATAGATCAGCCCAGCGGCCACCATGGTCACTACGTTGCAGACAGCTGCCGCCCACAGCTATCCTCCTGATCAGGTACAGAAGCAAATTGTCAGAGCCACTTCCTCATCCCCCCAAATTCCGAACCTTCAACAGAAGAACCCCAGAAGTGCCCTCTTGTCACCGGATACTTTCCGGGACTGGAGTGGACTCTGAATGTGGCTCTCCAGTAGGGATATGACTTCCTTAAATCCTGCCCCGAAATGAGATCCATCCTTAATGACATCCTTCCCACTTCACCAAGAGTGTCTTTCTGCCGCCCACCTAACTAACCTCCGTAACCTCCTAGTCCATCCCTATGAAATCCCCAAACCAACTTCCCTACCCTCTGGCTCCTACTCTTATAACCACCTCCATTGTAAAACCTGCCCTATGCACCCTTCCACCACCACTTACTCCAGTCCCATAACCCGGAAGGTATACACGATCAAGGGCAGAGCCACTTGCGATAGTACCCACGTGATTTACCAACTGATATGCCTGCACTGTGAAGCATTCTATGTGGGAATGACCAGCAATAAACTGTCCATTCGCAGGAACGGTCACAGGCAGACAATGTTTGTTGGTAATGAGGATCACCCTGTGACTAAACATGCCTTAGTGCACGGCCAGCACATCTTGGCACAGTGTTACACCATCCGGCTTATCTGGATACTTCCCAATGACACCAGTCTTTCAGAACTCCGGAGATGGGATCTTGCCCTTCAGTATATTCTCTCTTCTCGTTGCCCACCTGGTCTCAATCTCCACTAAATTCAGATTCCTGCCCACCATCTTTAACATCTTTGCCTCGATTCTCTGGACAGAGCCTCTGCCTCAAGTGGTATCTCTGTCCAACTTCTTTGCTTTCTACAGTATGTCTGCCTAGGTGTGTTTGCGTTTGCATATATGTGTGGGTGGGTGTGTATTTGTTTACCCTCCTTTTTTTTCCCCAAGGTAAGTCTTTCCTCTCCCAGGATTGGAATGGCTCCTTACTCACTCCCTTAAAACCCTCATACTTTCCTTTTCCCTCTCCTTCCCTTCTGCCTGAAGAAGCAGCTAGGCTGCGAATGTTAGCATTTTTGTGTTTGTGTGTGTGTGTTTTATTTATTTGTGACTATCACTACCTGTGCTCCTTCGCCTGGTAAGTAATCTTCAGCTACTTTTTACTAATATAATCATAGTATTATATACAAGTACCTGGTACCTCACATTGCTGACTTTAACCATGCCCTGGCTGGAGCTAAGTATTTCTCTGTCTTAGATTGCAAACAAGCTTACCACCAAATTCGGATGGCACAGGGGTACACTGAAAGAAAAAAAAAGTATTATGACTCCTCTCATCCTCTTCCAATACAATTACATGCTTTTCAGCCTACATAACACTGCACAGACTAGGCAGAGGTTTATTAATGAGGTATTGTCGCCTCTGAACTTTTGTTTCGTCTACGTAGATGATATTCTAGTGTTTAGCCCCACACTAGAAAAGAACAGGGAGCATGTGACAATCATCCAAGACACTCTCTCTGTTGATGGGTTAGAACTCAATAATAAGAAACTACAGCTACACCAGACTTTGGTCTATTTTTTGGGCTACATTGTTTTGGCTGACAGACTTACTTCCCCAGCTGACAATGTCGATCCGGTACTCAACCTGCTATGCCCCCACACTTATAAGGAGCTGTGTAGGTAAATTGGCACAGTGAACTATTATAGGAAGCACCTACCAGCAGCTGTGGCATTTCAGGTCCCCCTGACAGACGCTTTAGCCAGCCTTAATAATTCAGGTGTCCGTCCTGTACCGTGGACATCATCTATGCAAAAAGCATTTGCCGAACTCAAACAATTACTACCTAGTGCAGTTACCAATGTGCACCCTCATCCTGATGCCAACCTTTTTGGCACTATGGATTCTAGCAACAATGTAGTAGGTGCTGTTCTTAGTCAAACTGTGAGAGATGTAACCTCTCCACTGCAGTTTTCTCAAAAAAGCTCAATAATGCTCAAAAGTAGTACTCCGCTTTCGAAAAGAACTTTTGGCAGTGTATCAGTGTATGAAGCAGTGAAGCACTTCTGAACTGAAGTCGAGAGCAGAGTCTTTTATATTCTGACCAACCATAAACAATTAGTCGCGGCTATCAAGAATTCCCCCATCAGATACCCCGCCACCTGGATTTCACCTACAATGTTAGATACATTAAGGGCACAGGCAATGTTGTTTCTGATTTCTTGCCCCACGTCAGTGCAGTTATTACTCTGATTGACTTGTCCAATTTGCCTCGACTGCAATCTGCCGACCCAGACACTATGCAAGTGATATCTGATCATAGCTTGTCACTAAAGCCAGTGCGAACTGTCTTTCCAGGAATCGCAGGAGAGGTTTGGTGTGATGAGTTCACTGGCATGCTGTGTCCCTTCATACCCAAGATCCTTCAAAGATAAGTTTTTGATAAGTTATACACTCTGGCTCACCCCGACATCAAAGCTTCCACAGGCTTGTAACTTAGCGTTTTGTCTGACATGACATATGCCGTGACTGCCAAGCTTGGATTTGCACATGCATACTGTGACAGGAAAACAAAATCACACGGCTCACTTCACTCTCGCTAGGCAGTTTTACACAAACTACTGGCTGCTTTCAGCATGTCCACATTGACCTGGTGGACCCCCTCACCTCCTCCAAGGGTTACAGATATATGCCATTGACAGGACCACATGTTGGGTAGAAGCTGTCCCACTACCTAGCATCACATCAGAAACGGTAGCACAAACCTTCTTAGACACATGGATTTTTAGGTTTGGCTGCCCTGTATTCCTCATTATCGATCAGGGCCATCAGTTTCAGTCTGCGCTGTTCGCAGATGTATGCAATCTGTCTCGTATTAAGAAGATTCATTCTGTGGCCTACCACCCACAGAATAATGGCCATGTCTAGTGGGGATACAGGACACTTAAAACTTCCATATGCTGCCATGGTTCTTTGTGGCCTGAAACATTATTGTTCCTACTCCTCTACCTTTAAAAATTAACCTCAGGGGCTCTTATGCAGAGTTTGTTTATGGACAGCCACTCATACTGCTTGGTGAGTAAGTTTCTCCCACGCCTGTTGTAAGGTCTTCTGGGCTCCCCTCTTTCATTGAATGGGTACAAATTCAATGTAACAAACTGCAGCTGTCTCCTCCAGCTAGCCACACCCAACCACCTGCTCATTTACATTCCATGCACTCTCGATTCTTACGACTTTAACTTTCTCCGAGATGACACAGTTAAGGCCCCTCTGCAGTCTCCCTACAAAGTGGTCAAGCACTCCAAAAATACTATTGACATCTTAATTAAAGACACTGTCTCTGCTGTTTCCCTCAATAAAGTGAAACCTCCTCTCGTTGAGCATTCATCTGGTCCTCCATCAGTCGAGGACGTATCTCAGTCAGGCCAACCCTGACCCTTCCCTTCCATTCACAGTTCAGGTAACAACTCTTTGCCTCGTGCCACATATTGTGGCATAGGTTCCCCTCGGTGTGCTATACATTCAAGCACTGGTTCACCACCATCAGGCTCTCTTTCGAGCTCTCCTTCATTTAGAGGCTTGACGCCTCATGGCTCCCACTGTCGGGCTTGCGACACTTCGAGTGCAACTTTTACTATTCCATCTTTGTGCACAAGCATGCCCATACACTATTCAAGCTGGTCAGGCTCCCACCCCTTGACTGCACCCTTATGACACTTGGGCACACCCACCTCTCCTGTTGGTTCACCAGGTTCTCTGTGCCACAGGTTTCTGACACCACCCGCCTCAGCCTCCATACACACAGTCAGGTGCAACACACGAACTTTACATGCACGTTCATCCAGACAACTTTTGCCAACTGTCAGTAGCTCTCAGTGGTGATTCAGCTGTGGTGTTATCTGCATGTTACAATGGTGAGCCGTGGTGGAGCGCATTGAAGTGCTATGGTACGATGCGTGAGGCCGTTCCCTGTCGGGGGTTTGAATCCCCCTTGGGAATGGATGTTTGTTCTGTCTTTAGTATAAAGTAGTTCATAAGTAGTTTGTAAGTTTAGGGACTGATAACCCTGTAGTTAAGTCCCATAAGCTTAACAAACATTTGAACATTTTGACAATGGTGAGGGAGGCAGTGTTTCACAGCGTGTTGCAGCAATTTAATATCACTAAAAGTGCTGAATGTGGCAATTTATGCGCTTTTGTTAGGCCACCTGGAAAAGTGATGTTTCATTTTCCTGCCAAAGAACACCCTCTGCAACAACTTTCTCGCTCCGGACATCCTCTTTGCCTGCCGACGTTGCTCTCCAACTTCAATGTTATTGTTCCGGAGTTCATCCCCAGACCCCGCATACGCAAACACTGCTGGCCGATGCTGAATAACTTCACATCACTGACTTAACCCCCCCCCTCCCACCCCCATCTCCCACCTTTGGGTACATTCTCCATACTGCGTGGAGGGGAGGGGGGGGGAGCTATGTGGTAATGATCAACCTACATCGATCTCACCAGTATTTGTGCTTGTTATGATCTTTGTATGTTAAACAGCTTGAGGCAGTTTCCCTCGAGTAGCCATTGTGGAAACACCTAGTGCGAATAAAGTATGAAAGGAATCTTCAGGTTTTCTCTAACCTGTTCCCCAACTACCTTCACAAGCAAATAAAGAATAATTGCAACTACTTGGACTAATTTCGTATAAAATTCTGCAGATTGTCCTGCATTAACACCTGTCAAAGGTTCCATTAAACTTTAAACATTATGTACTAGGTCATTTATATGCATTGTTAAAAGTAATGATCCTATACCACTCCCTTTGGATACACTAGAAATTACTTTCACACCAGAAGACTTCTCTCCATTGGGAATGATATGCTGCATACTTTTTGCTATAAACTCTTCAATCCTGTCACACAATTGGTCTGATATTCTGTGTACTCAAGTTTTGTTCATTAGGTGACAGTGCAGAGCTGCATCGAATGGCTTCTGAAAGTCAAGGAACATGGCATCTACCTTGGAGCCTGTATGTACAGTTTTCTGAGAAGGTGGGCAAGTTATTTTGTACATTTCGTGCAGAATTGGCTTGGTATCCCACCAGATTGAATTATCTTTCCTTTCTTTACCAATTTCACTTCCATTTGTCTCCTGTCGTCAATTATTTTGATATCTGGCATCTTATTGTTTGTGCAATGGTTTATAGAAATAACTACAGTGCAATCTTCCCTTGTGAAATAGCTTTGGAAAAAATTGTTAATGTTTCAGCCTTTTATGTGCGGTTTTTTTATTCAGCGCCAATTATGATCATGGAGTGTTGGATTTACTACTGTAATATAGAGCAAAATTCCTTTACATTTTATGTTTTAGGACTTTACATACATACCAATCTGTTGAATGCATCATACATAACCTCCCCTTCCCAACCACCTGCACCCACAACCCCACCTCAACCTCAATAATGTTTCAAATATATAAAAATATATTTTAAAAATAAAAAAAATAGAAAAGAGATGACTTACCAAAAGGACCGGCTCGTCGATAGAAACAAATAAAATAAAATAAAATTACACACAAACACACATACAAGCTTTCACAGCCTAGCTGCTTCGTCAGGCAGAAGGGAAGGAGAGGGAAAAGGAAATAATGAGGGTTTTAAGGGAGTGGATAAGGAGTCATTCCAATCCTGGGACAGGAAAGACTTACCTTGGGGGGAAAAAAGGAGGGTAAACAAATACACACACACCCACACATTTACACAGACGCAAGTACACTTAGGCAGACATACTGTAGAAGCTTTCTACAGTTCTACAGTATGTCTGCCTAAGTGTACTTGCGTCTGTGTAAATGTGTGGGTGTGTGTGTATTTGTTTACCCTCCTTTTTCCCCCCCAAGGTAAGTCTTTCCTGTCCCGGGATTGGAATGACTCCTTATCCACTCCCTTAAAACCCTCATTATTTCCTTTTCCCTCTCCTTCCCTTCTGCCTGACGAAGCAGCTAGGCTGCGAAAGCTTGTATGTGTGTTTGTGTGTAATTTTATTTTATTTTATTTGTTTCTATCGATGAGCCGGTCCTTTTTGGTAAGTCATCTCTTTTCTATTTTTTATTTTTGTTTATCCCACCGGGAAAGTTTCCCTCTACAATTTTCGTTTCATCAATTTGAATCTAAAAATATATTTTCTAAAACATGTTTGTGAAAAGTGTGGCCCTAACAACATTAAAACCTACAAGTGCTTCTGACCTCTTTTGCATGTGTTTCCCCTCGCTGACTTTTAGTGATTACATTTTATACATATCCAGTTACAATGTATCTTCAATAATAACATGGTATATATTTTTATGCTGCACATTGAACATAATGTTGTTGTTATTCATGTATGGGTCCAATAGAACCATGCAAAGTACAGTTAATTAATGTTGTTTTGATGATTGGCTTTCCTGTGGGCCCAAATTTGTTTCATCCTTTCAGCATGAAGTTTCTTTCTTTCACCAGACCATAGTGTTTCAGTCCATTCCCCCTTTGACCAACTTTCCAATCAAATATCTTTTGTTTCAATGGTTTTCTATCTGTAACATCTGCCAGAATCATAACAGCTTGTTTAAGATCATCATTAATCCTCCATTAATTGACTCAGTTTTGGCCTTATTTCTGTTTTTTTTTTTTTTTTTATTTTTTTTATTTATTTATTTAGAATTCTTCTATTTGTTTTGTCTTCCTAGTGAGTGCAATTCTTTTAAAGTGCTCATACAATTTACGTCTTCATTCTCTCATTTGTCCATGTATGTCTGTAATTCTTCTTTTTCCTTATTACTTGTCAGCCTATAAATTTCTCCATCAGTAATTTTGGGGCCTAATATTTTCCTAGTAATCTTTATTTCTTCCTTTTGAATTTCTTCAGTATCTTTTTTTCAATTTCTATTTAAAGTGTCTTCTCCATAAAGACATTCAGTTTTGATTGATTTGATTTATAACAACTTTTTTGTGTTAATCTGAATGCAGTTACAATTTTTTGACAGTGAACTTTGTTTGCAGCTTTTTGCAGACTGTTTTCTTGTATGATTACTGCCAACTATTTAAATTTGACAAACCCTTCTTATTTTTACATGTATAGTGTAATACTATGTAACTAATCTGTGTAACACAAATTTAATTTTCAGGAATACAACATCAAGAAAAGTTATAATGATAAAGTGTATGCACTGAGAAACAAAAAAGTTGAACTTATTAACAGAATTAAGTATTTGCACAATTATATTAAATGCATACATGTTGAAATTCCAAAGGATAAAGCTCTATTTCCACCACCTGTTCCACTTATTGACGAAGATACAGAATTTCCTGAGAGAATGTTTGAGGTTTGCATCTTACCACTTAACTCAGTTTTGTGTTAAACACTGAAGTTTATTCCAAGAACTTGTATTATTTTGTTGGAAAAATCAGTATCATTTTTCTTCCACAGCACTTAGTATCTTAACTAAATATTTTCATCTTAATAGATTCTATGTAATAAATTCTTCGTAATCATAATTCTTCAAAACTTTTTAAGACACACAAATTACTGTTAGCACATAAAGAAAACTGAGAAGACATTTCTCTAAGTATATATTCCATGAGCCACCATGATGTGCATGACTGATTATAGCTTGCACTACTACTACAGTGAAACCCTTATTTTACATTTTTTTATGGTCCATACTTAACAAACGTAAAATTAAGAAAAACCCAGAATTGAGGAAAAGTGGTAAGTTCCCCTAAATACAAACAAAAACAAATGTAATTGGCATATGTACATGATGAAAAATTGTAATCCTCTCTAATAGGTATACATTATATATTATCTGTGTAAGTGAATGAAATTTAATGAACAATAGTTAATTCTAAAATGGCATCAGTGGCATACTTACGTGTGCAGTGCAAGAATGTTGTCAGTGGTTGCCATGAGTAGGGACTGATACAACAGGTGATGGCTTCTGCAATATGAAGAAAAGTGTGCTGAAATAAAAAAAGCAATCTCCATGTCAAATGATCCATGTTTCAAATAATTATGTTTTTTAATTAAATCATATCACTAAGTTGGTGGATGGCTGAACTATTTGGATCAGTTTGTATTGTAAAAAGTAATAACAATTCACTTAATTGAATCAATATAATGAATAGTCCACAATAAGTAAACAGAACTATGACACACAACCACAAATACACACTTCTAAACACACCAAACCAGATGATCATTCAATTTTGCCACTATAAATTCGTTACATCTTTTCTCACCTCTCATTAGTTATGAGAGTAACATATCATTAGCTATGTGAAGTGTTATGAATTTCCATCCTTTGAGCATAGGAAAAAGCTGCCACTGGCCTTGGGAAACTTTAGCGTAAATTACAATGTTTATACAATAATTTGTGGTTATGAATTTAACATCTGTTCTTACAAGGAGACCACATGGATATCAGATTCTATAATTTCTTGATATTTCTGGTACCTGAAGTTCAGGGCTTAAATACTTACCCTTACTTTCAAAACTTCAGTGTTGGTATTTTTGAGAGTTGCGTCAAATGGCTTTGTCTGAATGTTGTTTGAGTTCTGAACTTCACATACCATAAATATTAAAAAATTATAAAATCTGATACCCATGTGGTCTCCTTGTTAGAAACCACCGATATGTGAGAGCAAGTATAAACTTGTTAAAAATTGAAATTAGTGTCTAGGTACAAGGTAGCATCTATTTTACGGCATGCTGAAACTACAAATGAAATGTCACAACACACATTTTTTTAGAGATCTTTCCATCCATTGGATGCTCATAAATTATCCCAACTGGGCAGTAATTTGTAGGGCCATTTCTATTAAGATAGTGACATCTAGGGCAACATTTGCTACGCTTTGCTTGAACCAAGTCGCGGGAATTGATTCAAGTGATGATGTCTTTTTCAATTTCTTCTTCTTAGAAGAAGATTTGCAAATGGTATAAGTACTTCTCAATGTGTTCACATTTCTTCACAATAATATTTAAATGTGTCACTGGTATTCCAAGAGATGGAAATAACTGTGATTAAGTCCCTGTATTAGTGTCAACTAGTTTTAGTAGAATATATGCATATTTTCTTCAAGTAAAAATGCTTGTTGTTGTTTGCTTAAATTATCATTCATGTAAGAAACTAGATATTTTTCTTGAACAAATCTCAAACTCAAATAACAACTGTATATACAACAATGAACTTTCAATAACGTGTACTGTGCTCTTCATCATCTGTGGATTGTTTAGGTCAGTAAATATTTTAATAAATCCCTCGTTAATAGATCACACCTACTACATTGTAATCAGTAAAAAATGCACCAAAAGCACAATTCATTATTGCACAACTGCATTACTGGATAACTCACAGTCTCACATAACGACTGTATATACAACAATGAAACTCTATAAACAAACTATCTATCCCAAGGTGAGTTGCTCGCTGAGGAGATGCATGGCTGTTGAGGTTGAGGTTGAACAGTCACTAGCAGACACCCTCTGGTGAGCCTGCCACATACTGGATATATTTGACTTACCCAGGCAAGTGGAGCTCTGTCTGGGTGGATGTTTAATTCCCTAGCTGCTGGTGGGACATACAATCAGCATCCACACTCAATCCAGGGCACTACTTGCCTGTGAAAAACTGGGCGATATTCCTGTCTCCATCACTCTTCACAAGACCCTGAATATGGTTCAAGGGATTATTTTTAATCGTGATCTTTTACTGCAGGCTGATGAAGAGCTTTGTGCGAACTTGGAGAGACAAGGGGTTTATTTTATCTCTTTGTCCACAGAAGTCTGAAGGACAAGAGGGTCACTACTAGTGCATTCATCCTGGGCTTCGAGGGTGATTCATTACCTGACAAGTTCAAAGATGAACCAATGATGCGACGTCAGGTCTTCCATCCCTCCACCTTTGCAGTGTTTTAAATGTCAAAGTTTTGGGCACATGAATTCCAGATTGTGGGTGAGTGTCCCATCAAAATGTCCCATGTACCCCTTGTCTGAGTGAACTGAAGAACCACCAAGCCCCCTGCTTGCCAGACTGCACAACCATTCATAATGAAAGAAAGATCATGGAATACAAGACCTTGGACAGGCTTACTTATTCAGAGACTAAACATAAATATGAGAAGCTATTTCCTATGTGCCTTTAAACACCTTATGCCACAGCAGCTTCTACATTGACTAAATCAGAATCTGTTTATGGGCCCTCAGACCCAGTCACCTATGCCTGCCTACACAGTGGTTGGGTGCACCCCTTTGCCCGCTGCTCCCAAGTTACTTTACTTGGATGCACTGATCCCCCCCCCCCCTCCAAACCCCGGGGACATCAGTCTCCACCCATGACCCATAGAAGAGTCAGTCTCCTCCAGCTTCCCCCAAAAGGAAGTGATTCCTGGTTTCCTTACTTCTACAGTTGCTGCCCCTCTTGACACCAGTCAGTGGCTAAAAATAGGGCTTCTGGGTCTTTCTCAGTCCATGAGACAGAGTCTGAAAAGCATTCTCAGTTCAAGAAACAGAAAGAGAAGGCAGACCACTCAAAAAATACAAAGAAGAAGACGAAAAAGGTAAAGGAGAAGGAGAGAGAGACCACCTCCTCATCTGAGGATGACATGGACCATCTTGTGTCCACGCAGGACTGATATCTTGGCAGATTCTCAGACGTGATGGATGTTGATTTGGCTGCCTCTTAGCCAGTGGTGGTGTGCATTCCTGAGATCTGAACTGCCACCTGCATATTTTCAAGTCCCCAACATTCACTGACAGCATCATCCTTCAGTGGAATTGCAGAGGTTTTTTCCACCACCCAACTGAGTTACGACAACTGATGTGCCACTTCACTGTCATATGCATAGCCCTGCAGAAAACTTGGTTTCCCGTCCAGTGAACCCCTGATCTTTGTGGATATGTCACTACAAGAACAGTTCAGACTATTATGGGGTCTCATGTGGAATATGCCTCTATGTTCTTGATACTGAACCTAGTGCACCAGTGCTATTTTATATGGCTCTCGAGGCAGTTGCTGACAGAATCAGTGCAGGACAGAAAATCACTCTCTGATCTATTTACCCTGCCCCAGATGAGGTAGTGTGTCCTTCAGACCTAGCAGCCTTGGTCACCCAGCTCCCTCCACCATTTCTCCTTTTGGGGGACCCACCACCCTCTATGAGATGGGACCCAGATCTTGGGCCACGGTAGAGATATTCAGGCCCTCTTGACACAACAGGACACTTGCCTCCTCAACACCAAGCAAGGTGGCATGGTGGTAACACTGGACTCGCATTTGGGAGGATGGTGGTTCAAATATACCTCCAGCCGTCCAGATTTAGGTTTTCTGTGATTTCCCTAACTCCAGACAAATGCCATGATAGTTCCTTTCAAAGGGTATGGCCTCTTTCCTTCCCCATCCCTACCCAAAACTCTGAGCATTAGCTCTGCCTCTAATGACCAAGCTATTGATGGGATGTTAAACCTAAGCTTCCTTCCTTTCTTCATTCCTCCTTAACACCGGTGCTCCCACACATTTTACAGTGGCGCATGGCATATATACTCAACCATCAACCATTGACCAGGTCACTGCTGCCATTGTTTCTACAGCTGAGGCAACTGTTCCCTGCTCTTCAGGTACCATCCTGTGATACTCAGTACCCTGGTGGACACCACAAATCACTGAGGCTATTGATGACCGTCAGCGAGCCCTACGGTGTCACAGGTGCCACCCTTCTCTGGAATATCTCATTTCCTTCAAATGGCTCCAGGTCTGAGCCAGGTGACTTATCCTGCAAAGGAAACACAACTGTTGGGAAAGGTACATTACCACCATTGATTCTCACACCTTCACACCTTGGGTGTGCTTCCAGGTTCAGTGCCTTTTTGACTTTTGCTCTTCAGTGGGTATATCCTGTCTCTCAATTGAAGGTACCCTTTCTATTGACTCAGTTGCCATCGCTGAACAACTAGCAAAGTACTACACCCGCAATTCTGCAACATCAGGCTACAGTCTTGTTTTCCATGTCCTGAAAGAGCAGGTTGAAAGTAAGCAGTTATTGTTTGCCTCATGCCATCAGGAAACAAATAACACTGTTCAGTGCATGGGAACTCCAAAGTGCCCTCACAGCTTGTCCTAACATCTCTCTAGGAACAGATCGGATTCACAGCCGATTCCTTTGTCATCTCCCAACAGACTCTTAGGATCAGCTGCTCGTCCTCTTCAACCGCATCTGGCTAGAGGGCATTTTCCTATCCCAATGATGGGATAGTATTACCATCTGAGTGCTCAAATCTCATGCTGACCCACTGGAGGTAGACAGTTACCGCCCTATCAATCACCAATGTAACATGTGAACTCCTTCAATGTATGGTCAGTCGGTGACTCATATGGATCCTTGAAGATCAGAGTCTCCTGGCCCCGCAAGAGTAGGGCTTCCATCAGGGCCATTGAGCAATTGACAATCTAGTCTTGCTGGAATCAGCTATTTGTACAGCTTTAGCTGGGCATGAGCATCTTGTCACAGTCTTCTTCGATCTTTGGAAGGCATATAACACCACCTGCCACCATTATATTTTGGCTACATTGCATGAAGGGGCTTATAGGGTGCCATTCCTATCTTCCTCCAGAACTTTCTCTCCTTACAGACTTTTCAGGAGAATAGTGTTCTACAGTGTTCTGTCCTAGGTGTCCCTCTCTTTTTAGTGGCAATTAACAGTCTTGCACCTGCAGTTGGCTCATCGGTCTTCTGTTCCCTATTTGACAATGATTTTTGCCTCAGTGTCGCTTAACGGCAGCTGCAGGGAGCCATCTGAAAGGCACAATCTTGTGCCTTCACCCATGGTTTTCAATTCTCTACATCTAAGACTTGTATTATGCATTTCTGTCACCATCAGAGGGTTCAGCTAAATCCAGACTTTTATCTTGGCAACAAACTATTTCGCTTAGAGGAAACACGTCCCTTTCTGGCATGCTCCTCGATGCCAGGCTTACTTGGACTCCCCACCTTAAACAACAGTGATGGTGACATCTCAGTATCCTTCATTGCCTCAGCCACACTGTTTGGAGGCTGCACAAGCAACTCTCTTGCATCTCTACAAGGCCCTCGTCCAATCCCATCTCTACTAATGGGAGCTTGATATATGACTCAGCAGTGCCTTCAGCATAACGGATCCTTGACCTGATTCTCTATTGCAGTGTCAGCCTAGCAATGGCCACTTTCCACACTAATCTGCTTATGAGCCTTTTTGTAGATGCATGGTTCCCTCCCTTGCGATTACGCCTGCAACAGCTGCTGGCATTGTACATCACCCACAATCATGCCTCACTAGATCACCAAAACCGCAGGCTCCTCTTTCCATCTTGTGCACTAGCTGCCCCACGACAGTGACCAGTGACTCAGGTCAGGTCACCTGATCTTGGCCTTGGTTCGTTTCCTTCTTTCTTCACTTGAGCACCTTCCTCTCCCTCCCTCCCTTCTTTCACTATCATTCTGTATTGCCTCCTTGGTCCCTCCATCACATGCAGCTCTACATGGACTTGGCTTGTGACGTTAAAGCTGCAGTACCACCAGAAAGTCTGTGTTATTAGTTTTATGCACTTGTAATGAAGCATGTTGGAATTTATTTCCATCTGATTGCATTACTGTACCTTCCGATACCAGTGTTTCATAATAGTACATACAAATGTAATTAGTCTATTATCATTTCTTTTTCCAAAACTTTAGTTATTCTTTTTTTAATGTGAATAGCTGAAGTTATTTTCTATTATTTGGCATTTCAGAGATTTGTTTCTTAGCAAATATTAATTCGCTCATGCAAAAGGTGTATTGTTGTAGGTCAGATATTAGGCTCATTAGCATTTCTGATAAGGGTAAGTAAATTTTAGCTGCATAATATTAAAGTAGGTATTATTATGTTTCACAATTAATGTTAGTAATTTTGTACCTTCATTAGCTTCAGTATAATTACCATTTATTCTGAAAGTATTGTTGATGAATCTATTAAACTATATTTCGAAATGAAGCACTATTAATATAGCAAAGACTTTTATATCAAGTTACTCAGTATTATTAACACTACCTTTTAATATAGCCAGTTGTGTCTAATTGTTTACTTTTCCATTGTAATTAGTTTAATGTACTTAATTAACAATACGTAATTTTCAGAGACATTGTTCCAACGATATAAATAGGGTGCTTTTGCGCCATGTAAGGGAGTCTTGTTTTGTGTTTGATAGGAGGCATGCTCCACATCACTCTGAACTCTGATTTGAACAATTATGTTAAAGTTCTTTTGTATTAGTTGTGCATAAAGTGTTTCTACAGTTACTATGAACTGATACTTAGTATTTGTGCCATGCTAAATGTACACCCCGAGAACTTTTGTCAGGTTAGGAGTAGTCTACACAAGGACTGTGTAAACTGTATTTTTTATGTGTGGAATATATGTACTGGGCTTTAGTAACTGTTATTGTTGAGACTTGTATGCTGGCCATAAAAGGGGACAATTGGGCACTAGTGATTCATTAAAGTGTCAATGAGCTACAGATCTAGGTGTCACATACATCATTTGTAGTAGACTACTCTTGCCCCATGATTTGTCAGCTAGTCATTACCAAGAGCGTGGATCTACGAGAATCTACAAGAGGCTACGAACTACGACCCAGGTAATGTCACACACTTATTGACTCATTTTGTGATGCAGAGGGTTAAAGTGCTGTGTACGAGTCCATGACTGGTGCCTGACATTGTGAAATATTTTTGTATTGTGAAACATCATTTTATATATGTTTTTTAAAAAATTGGTAATGAAACTTAGGAAAGAAGAACTGCAGTCAATATTAATAAACTTCAGAAAAACTTTAGAATAAACTTCACGTAAAAAAAAAAAAAAAAAAAAAAAAAAAAAAAAAAAAAAAAAAAAAATACCAACAGTTTTCTGAATGTCTTCTCATTGTTGATTGCTTCATCACATCTCAGGGTCATTATGTGGTTCACTTTAAGGCCTAAGTAATGAACTAAGATGAAACTTTTCACTCTTGAGAACGATTTGTATTTTTTTTTTTTTAAACATTTACATCACAACTGAAAGTTTACGAAAAAACCCGAGACAGCTCATCACTTCTAACTGCTTGAAAAGACAAGACAAGACTGACTGCTAATTAACAAGCAAAGATACTGCTCTTCCACTTTTTTCTTTTAGTTCCACAGAGGAATTTTTTTCTTCACAACATTAATTAATAATTGTCTATTATTATCAATTTTCTCTCTCTCTCTCTCTCTCTTCTGTCTCTCTCTCTCTCTCTCTCTCTCTCTTTTTTTAAATAATAGAAAATGAAATTAAAATAGAAATTTGCTTCTTACTGTTCTGATATCCCAACACTCCATTCCTGGTAACAGCACAACGTGTAGGCATTGGCAACGGCGCAATGGATGATAAGAGTCGCATTTGAACAGCGATTGAGAATGTTTGTTTCCTCGTCTAGTAAATTTGGTGTTGGTTTTAAAATTTGTTTTGGCATTTGTGTGCATCATTTTTGGCAATGTAATTGATATTTCATTTATAATAGAACTAACCGTGATTTTTATACTGGTTTTTATGATATATATGACAGGTACGATTGTGATGGAGTGATATAGCCTACCAAACAACTGGCCATTGACTTGTAGTATTTACGAGGATAACTAACTCACCGGACAAGAGTACATCAACAACCTGTCAACCATAGAGCAGGAACAGCATTAATTATTTATTTTCTAGTGAACAGAAAAGGTACATGCTCTTTCAAAACTCATTAACCGAGAATAAGGGAAATAATCTTTTGTGTCCACCATAAAATAAATAAATAATGCTGTTCATACTCTATGGTTGACAGGTTCTTGATATACCCTTCTCCGATAAGTATATTAATTATTATTCTATGTACTACGTGCTATTTCTTATTGACTGCTCAAACACAACTCCCATCATTCATCATGCTGTTACTGTCAATATGTTAAGCACCAGTCGCGACTCATAAATTGCAGTTTAATCATACAGAGTGTGTTTAAACTGATTGTTCTGTTGTGGATGATCGAACTGGGTTTGCCTATTACCATGGTGATCACATTGAACAACATTCCCTGCCTTGTGGGAGCAGTATTTTTACTGCAGAGCAGGTTGCCATTTATTGTGCTCTTGAGCACCTCAGTTCTAGTTCTGGGTAATCACTTATTATATGTAGTGATTTCCTGAGTGACTTGCAAGCACTCAACCAGAGTTTCTCTAGACATCCTTTGGTGCGAGCTATTCAAGACACTGTACCCACTCTTGGCAGGTCGAATTTGGATTTGGAGTGTGTCAGCCGGAGATGACAGTTGTGTGACTGTGTCATATGCCTGTTTGATTGCATGAATATCCTATTTTGTAAAGAAGGCCATGGCCAATAGCTTAAGTATTGTATGTGTGTGTCTTTTTTATGTGCCTGTCACAGCTCAGTATCACATCTTTGTGGCGAGTTGTAAACTATCCTTATTATATTGCCACAAGTCTTCTGATGGAACACGTGGTGCAATGGTAAGCATCACAGATTGCTGTGCTTTTGGTCCCCAGTTCAGATCCCACCACAGGCAGAAAAAAATTATTTCTTTGTATTTACAATTTCTAGAATGTTTCTTATGTTTGATGTACTAGTAAGTTCCAGAAAATTCTTTCTTCGTATAAATACTGGAGCATTCCAAGCAGGTGGTAGTCTGTAATGAGTGTATGCTTGTGTTTGCAATAAACTTGTTCTAAGTGTTAAGTGACGTGCTCTATTAATGTCCAGCATCTGAATTCTGGATCACCTGCAATTTTCAAAGTGACACTTTCTGGTGGAGGCACTGGGTATCCTGCAAAACACCGCATCACCGTGGCTCCGATTAGGCAGCGTAAGAGCTGTCACTTACATTGATAAGAATCGGAATACAGGTGGTATACTGACTACCTCCATTCAAAAGTCCATGTCATCAAAAGACCCATGGATGCAAAAACCACGATAAGCCAACTGCACATCAGACACCCATCATTGTTCTCTGGAGACACTGGACAGGACCAAAATAAATGGCTTGAAGGATTCGACCAAGTCAACAAGCATAATAGGTGGGATCACATTATGTGCTTGACAGATGTATGTTTCTACCTGGATGGGATGACCCATCAGTGGTTTGAAAATAATGAAGACAAGCTTGATAGCTGGGAAAAATTCCAGACAGAACTTAAGAAGACGTTTGGAGACCTCCGGCAACACATCTGTTTATCGGAATAGCAATTGAAGAACCCAACAATGTGGTGAGTCAATGCCCTATGTCATGTAGTTAACCCAGATATGAGTGATGCCAATAAAATATCACATGTAATGAAGGGCATTGCACAAGACATTATCGAGCCCTTCTGATAAAAGACATTTCAACAACACAACTCCAAGAGTATGATATGAGAGGGGTATTCAAAAATGGGCACAAACACAAGGACGCAACTGCCTTTCGAGGAATCCATTAGCTGAATACAACAGCATGGATGAAATTTCAGCTCTCACTGAGTTAGGTGACATTACAACTGAACAGAGGAATGATCCAGCATTGTTACAAACTAGAGAGGCCATGGAGAAAGGAGAACTAACCAAAGGAGAGTTTCAAATTATAAACGGGACATTGTATAAGAGCAACTATTGATCCACTGGGACCCAAATGGCTATTTGTTGTTCCAGCTCATCTCTGGCAAGCTATTCTCAAGTTTTTCCATGATTCCCTAAATATCTGGTCATCTGGGATTCATGAAGACTCTAAAGAGAACCAAGACACAGGTATTACTGACAAGGTCTCTACCAATCTGTCAAGCACTATGTGAGTCACTGTAAGGAGTGCCAGAGACAGAAGCATGTGCCTCAATTACCTCCAGGGCATCTGGAACCAATTCCACCTGCAGCAGCTGCATTCCACCAGATTGGAATCAATCTTTTAGATAGGTTCCCAAAGTTGACAACCAGTAACTGATGGATAATAGTCCGCATCTTATCAAGTTAAAGTATTCATGTCAAAAGTATTATCAGAGGTAATGTCACATTGCAAAATTGTCCACAGAATAACAACTACCTACTATCCTCGGACAAATGGTCTTACAGAACATTGTAACAAGATGTTAACATATATGCTGTCAATATACATCAATGTTGAGCAGAAGGATTGGGATACAATACTGCCAATTGCGGCATTTGCGTATAATACAGCAAGGCAAGACACAGCAGGGTTCACACCATTTTTCCTGCTCCATAGTCATGAAGTTGAGATGAGAATGGATAGCTGTTCCCGTTCCAACCGGGTGACACTCAGGATGCAGCTCATCACTAGGGTCAAAGAAGCAAGACAGGTGGCTCACATATGGCCACAGGATGCCCAGGAGAAGGGCCATCAGTGGTGTAACGGCAAGCACTGAACTGTTGTGCATGATCTGGTATGGATGTTTACCCCAGTAAAAAATGTTGGGCTATTGTAAAAGTTACTAAAGTGATACTTTGATCCATATTGTGTCATACGCTGCCTGTCACATGTCACATATGAAGTCGAGGATTATCCTCAAAACAACAAAAATGAAGAGACATTGTTCACGTCCTCTGTATGAAGCCTTATCATGATCACAAAGAACAGGTAGACAGAAATAGCCTCTTGTTCAAGAACTCTGAAGACCATTATGATAATGTTGAAGCCATATAGGAGGGTTTGGCACTGGTCATCTTCACCATAAGGAAGTCCTGCAGGTAGAATGGAAGGATTCTCCAGAACTTCCATACAAAGAACCCAAGAGAAGATCAAGGAACTACAGCTAGTTCCAAAGAGAACCTAACAGTGGGTCATTGTTCTTTCAGGAAAGGGGAACAATGCCGTGAGTCTTCCGACGGTACGTGTGGTGCAGTGATTAGCATTGCAGATCACTGTGCTTGTGGCCCCCAGTTCAAATCCTGCCATTGGCAGAATTTTTTATTTATTTATTTATTTATTTTTATACTACTTCTAGAATTATCTACATGTTTCTTATGTTTGATATACTTGTAAGTTCCAGAAAATTCTTTCTGTGTATAAATAGTGGAGCACTCCAAGCAGGAGGCAGTCTGTACTGAGTGTACACTTGTGTTAGAAATAAACGTGTTCTAAATTTAAAGTGTTGTGCTCTATTAAAGACCAGCCTTCAAATTGTGGACCACCTGCTGTTTTCAGCAAGTCAATATTGTTTAATTCCAACCTAGACTTTCCATTATTAGACAAGTACTACCAGAGCTACACATGTATCCTAAGAAGAGTTGGTAGGACAAGCTAAAAGGATGTACAGTGATGAGTACATCTCCAAATCAAACAACAAAGTTAAAACAATGTGGAATATCATAAAGAGGGAAAGAGGGGAGAAAAAGTTATACATACCAACATAGAAATAAATTGCAACATTGAACTTATATCTAATCCTTGAACTGTGGTTGACACATTCCGTACATTCCTTACAATTATAACTGTGCAACTTGGTTAAAATAACTCAGCCACTGTACCAGAATAATGGCACTTTTCTAGATTCAATATTCATTACTAAATTCAATAAAGATGACATTGGAAAAGCAATCTGTGATTTAAAAAATTCATATTCTGCTGGCATTGGTGGTATTCCAGTAATTGTCTTAAAACACTGTGTACATATTAATGCTGAACCTCTTGCTCACATCTCTGATTGTTCTTTTCGGGAAGGTTCCTTTCCAGAGTCACCTAAACTATGCCAAGTAATTCCTGTTTATAAAAAAGGTGATAGTAAATACATGAACAACTACAGCCCTATCACATTTTCACCCTGATTGTCAAAGTGTTTGAAAAAATTATGTGCATATAACTAATGGACTTCATAAATAAAAAAAATCATGTTAAGTTTGTCACAACATGGATCCAGAAACAACAGATCTACACAAATGGCAGTGTATGACTGTATCAGTATGATTCTAGATCTAGTAGATTCAAGACAGTCCACTAAATGTATATTTCTAGACTTGTCAAAGACTGTTGACACAGTGGATGACAAAATATTACTGGAAATACTGGAGCTGAATGGGATAAGAGGAGTTGCAAACAAGAGGATACCATTCCTAATCAAACACACACACACAAAGTCAGCAAGAGACTTTCCAGCAAACAACTTAACAGAAATCCTGTAGTAATATTTGCTGATGATTCAACTGTACTCCTAAAAGGGGACAACACAGAGGCAGGTCAGAAAGTGATGAATGTAGCTAGAGAACAACTCAGCAATTGGGCTACAGTCAACAAGCTAACAATTAACACAAAAAAGACAGTTTCTACTAACTTCCTCACCCCTCAAAATGCTAGCCCCTCCCAATGTTATGTAAAAATAAACAACCAACAAATAAATAATAATACAGATTTCAAATTCTTGAGTTTATGTGTAAGTGACAATCTAAAATGGGACGGACATATAAATACTGGCTGTTATGCACTGAGAGTACTTAAATCATGCACCAGCCTGAACAGTAATATGTGCATACTATGCATACATATAGGGTCACCTAAGATATGGAGTTCTGTTCATGGGTAATTTTCCAACTGCCCTCAGCACCTTCTGAATCCAGAAAAAGGCTGTGAGGATCATAAATAGCAGCAAAGCTAGAGACTCCTGCAAACATATCTTGAGGAAGCTGGAGATCCTTACTTTGCCTTGTCTACACACACTTGAGCCTATGAGATTCTGAAGAAACTACATAATGGCAACAAAACTTAGTCTCAAGATAAATAAATAAACGAACACGACAAGTTCAGAATCAAACTTATATGTCTTACGTACTGCCACCCAATTATGAAAAAATTGAATATTCCACATGGGTCTTCAACTTTTCAACAAGCTTCCCACAAGTATAAAATCTATTAATGACAGCCCGTAATTTAATAAAACTTTGAGGTCTTATCTACTGTCTCATTGCTTTATCTCTGTAAAAGATTACGTGGAACAATAACCCTATCGACTATGCTAATGAACTATTTAGAAAACATATAGTATGTAATACAATGTATGAAGCTATTCTTAAGCTAGTATTTATAAATATCATGTCTGACATCTGAACACATTATGTAATACCATGACCTGATTCTTCACTGCATGATTACTGTTTTGAAATTTCGTTTTATCTTTCTGATTAAATTTACATGAAGCTCACCATGTATTGTTGACAAATGAGACTTAATTCTGACAATTTTTATTGTAAACTAGCAAACCCATCAATGTTTTAACGGCTAAAAAATATCTATTGGAATTGCAGTGACATATTAAATTCCTCGTCCTCTCTCTCTGCCCATCTTCTCATCCCTTCTCTCTCTCTCTCTGTCTACATATCTCCTCATTCATCTCTCTGTTTGTAACCTCCTTTTCCCTCTCTGTCAGTCCCCTCCTCCTTTGTCTCTATGACCAATTCTATCAGAACTTTCAGTAGAGTATCTTGTAAAAATTTGTTGTAAATTAGTCGAGAACTTTACAAGATTTGTGATATGTCCCCTTGAACGTTCATTAGCGTCTCATGTAAATATTGTTGTGAATTGGTCAGGAATTTTGCAAGATTTTTGGTAACAACATTTTCCTTTTACATATTACATATGTATTTTTATTACCAAAATATAAGTGTTTATTGTATTGCTTTTTGATTCACAACATTGATAGTTTTGTTTTCTGGTATGTGAATAAATGCTGTTGACAGTGATCCAACATGGGAACATGTGACTTAAGGCCTACAACTGGCCATGTGAAAAACATGGATTTTCAAGATTGATGCCAGAAACACTTAATATCTGTGAATTTTACTTAGCCACTGACAGCATCACAATCCAAGGGGTTCATTTTATTATGTACAAAAATGCAAATGGAAATTTTCAAAAACATTTTGAACAAATTTTCTAATTTTTTCTAACTATTAAATTTATATTCATCCAAAAATGAGTTTGTTAACATAGTTATGTATAAGTATGCACATGAAAATTTTAAAAAAAATTACATGGAAAAACATAATATGTACATGAGTCAAAATTGTAACGTAACTGTAATTTCATCAAGATTAGCATAAAAATGTAGAGTTTGTTGAATTCCACTAAGTCACCATACACCATACAAAATTTTATGCAAACTGCGATCTTCCTCTTTGTTTAAAGATGAACAGTGCAAAACTTTGTTAAGATCAGAGCAAAACTATGGACTTTGAAAAAGTCTGTAACTAAAGTACCCTCTGTCAGACACTGAACAGAATTATATGTAGACAGTGCCCTTCCTTTAGTTTGAAGTTCAAGTGTACCAAATTTTATCAAGTTCTGTGTAAAGACTGAATTTTCTCGAAATAAAACTACCTTACGCCAAGCACCAAGCAAAATTTTATGTTCCTCTAGTTTTGAAGGTCAAGTGTGTTAAATTTCATCAAGATTGGATCAAAGTAGATTTGAATGCGAGAGAGACACATGGACACATTGAAAAATACACTTTCAGCATTTCTCAAATCTTCCAAGAATTTCATTTCTTACAAACCTTGTCCTAAGAATTACAAACATAAATAATAAAAGATCATCCAGATGGCTCTAGCTGTTTTCAGGTTATTGTTTGACCAAGGGAAATAGTGATTCATTTTTATACTTACATTTTATACAATATTTACAATAGGATACTTTACTGCTCACCACAGAAATCTTGATGATCGCAGAAAGATTAACTTTACTTTCAGTCATTACAGTCACCTTCAGAAATAGAACACATTCACACAAACAGGACTGCTGTCTCCAGTCACTGTGGACAAACTACAGAACCACCTGCTGCAAGAGCAACCAATGGTGGGGTTGAGGAGATAGCTTGGTGAGAGAAGCACTGTGGGAGGGGAGGGATGCAAGGCAGGGGTGGGGGAATATGCACATCACATGACTGCTTTCACAGGTTGCTCTGCCTCTTGTGGGATAGGAAATACCTGTGACTGGAGTGAAGTAGGTGATGGTGGGATGGTGGATAGAACAGGTTTTGTATCTAGGTCTGTTGCAGGAAGTTGAGCCTTAGGACGAGGGTTTGGTATGGAATACCACTTATAATAGTTTTTTTATATAATAATACTACTACTATTATACTAAAACCATTATTTTTCCATACATCACCTTCGGTTGTTCAGTGGTCTCGTAGATCTCATAGCTCACCTGCCATTAACACATCACAACATTATATTAGGACATCGGATTCTTGGGTGTCCAGGAAACTACACATGTGACACATTTCATTTTTAACGTATATTTATTTATATCCTTGATGCAAACAAAACAAGTAATACATATTTAAGACTGCTTCACAACTCACTTCCAATCTGACTCAAGACTTTACAACTCTGCAACTAACCTTAGACTGAATGAGGACTGACTTAATACTACTCACGTTCGCGCCAATTCGCATGCATTTATATCTGTCATAGTTTTTCTAGAACAAGGAAGTTACAAAATTTTACATTTAATAATTTGTTGATGAAACATAAATAAATCTTGCTTTACATAAAGATACACAAAATTATGACAAATATAATAATAAGACTTTTGTATTAAAAGATTGTAAGTAACAATTAGTGCAGTATTAATATATGTTTACATTACTGTTCAACATTAAGTTTATGACTTTCAATAATTAATTAATTTAGTTCACAAAAAGACCCAAGGAATGAAAGTGATAGAATAAATGTGACTTGCCATAAGCGCCATAAAATGCTTATATATTATAAATATGGAATATTAGGGTATAATACCATGACCAACTATGGTATCATATACTTCAATTATTCAAACAAACTGGACCCTCCTGGCTAAATACATTACACACTGTAGGAGGAGTTGTGAGGATAGTGGGTAGGTATTTCTCATTTCAGGAGAAGAATAAACGTAATTGAAATCCTGGAACCATCACTCCTTCTCTCTCATTCAATTCATCTAGTCAATGAGCTATCTTTCTCTACTTTGACATCCACCTCAAGGATGGCCTCCAGCCACATCAAACTTACAAACCATCAGCAATATCTCCAATTAAATAGCTGCAACCCATTGCACACCAAGAAGCCCCGGCATATAGCCTAGGCACCTATGGTTGCGACATCTGTGGTGACGAGCAGTTCCTCTCCAAATATGCTAAAGGCATCAATGAGACCTTCATTGACCATAATTACCATCCCAACCTTGCCAAGAAACAGTTCACACGTGCCCTGTCTATCCTGTCACCCACCATCTGCTTCACACCCACCGTTCAGCCACAAAGAACCACCCCTTTTGTGATCCAGTACCACCCAGGACTGGAGAAATGAAACAAAATTCTCTACCAGGGTTTCAAGTAGTGCACCTTTAATCCTGCCCTGGACCTAGAAGTACCCTAGCCACTATCCTCCCCACTGATACTACAGTGGTATTCTGTTACCCACTAAACCTACATAATACCCTTGTCTATCCCTATTGCATCTTTGGTCCCAATCCCTTGCATATACAGCACATTTTTAAAGGGGGGAGAGCAAGATTAATGTAAAGGTAAGTCATTTTAAGTAAACACCCCTTGATATTTCATGTCACTTTTGCTGCTCATATTCAGAGGATAATTTGCGCTGTAGCACCTTTTACATCACTGAGATCAAGCTCTTTTTTTATTATTGACATTAAATCATTAAAAAATATAGATATTAAAAATACTGGCATGACATTCTGCTATGGCTGGTCCACCAAACAGCGACAGGTAGTCACCGGCAGTCTATGTTGAGTTCTCTTGCTCTCAAGTTGCTCAATCCTTATTGTGTACTAGTTGTCTTCATCCAATAAATGTATTGAAAGTTATGACCCTTTTAGAGGTGACGAGTTAGGGGTTCATACGAAGTTCTGCGCATGTACTCGTTGGGGGCATGGCTACACTCGAACAATTACTCACCAATCTGGTGGAGTAGCAAAAGCTGCTCAGCACTGCCTTGCAACAACTTCTTGCTGCATCTAACCACAACTGTCTACCGGTGTTGAACATACCCATGTTCGTGCCATACAAGGAAGCTGCAGAAGACTGGATCGACTACGAGAAGCACCTCCATCAGCACTTCATGGCTCGAACTTTGTAAGTAATTATTTCTGTCTTGGATCTCTCCGAAATTGTATAATTTGTTAACTCAGTTGGCTGCATTGAAAGAACCGCCATCTCTTACATTTGATGAAATGTGCTCTTTGATAACATCCTATTACTGGAGAAAGACCCATGTTGCTGCTTCCCGTGATGAATTTTATTAGTGCAAAAAGAAGCTGGATCAAAATCAGAGGACAGCAGACATACAAGGGCTCAGTCACAAGTGCCAATTCGTGACTGAAATTCATCAAGAATCGTATGCATATCAGATGGTCAGGGATGCAATTCTACACTCTGCCCCAGACAGGGAAGTTTGGCAGAGGACCCTTCAACTTGACAATCCTTCAAATCACTAGAGCTGCAGGTGCACAAATACATTCATGGGGCTATGTTTGTGGTGTTCAGTCAGGTAGGGCACCTGTTGATGCCGCCTCGCACTATGCGGAGGAAGATGTGGCCCCAATTCAAACACAGCTCACATGCAGGAAAGTTAAGCAACGCACTGGCTCTACAAATTAACAAGGTTCTGCTACTTCTTTGTTGCCCACCTGTCCTTGCTGTTTCACACAGCATCCGCGTGAAGATTGCCCCCAACGTTGGCCCATGTGCCATAATTGCAAGAAAAAAAGTGCATGTTTCCTGAGTGTGCAGGTCTAAAACAGTACAGTTTGTTCGTTATAGTGACATAAATAATGACTCAATATTTTTTTGTAAATTCCACTTACATCTAGAAATATATTGTATATTGATGTTCAAGTGCTCGGGAAGGATGTTCGCATTCAAGTTGATACAGGCTCGGCAGCCACCTTAACCCATTTCTCAGACGTACACAATGTTGTTGCCTGTTACATGCTGCTTGTGCACTTATAATCATCAACAAATTTCACTCTTGGGACAACTGGAAATTGAGGTATCCTACTAATCAGTCATTCTTACTCTGACAGTGTATGTTGTGGATCAGTCGGGTACTGAAAACGTGTTTGGATTTTCCATTGATGACACTTTTAATGTTGTCTTGGACAAAATACCATACTCCTCCTTAGAGTCCCTGACTGCAGAATTTTCGACCGTCTTTTGTAACGTTGCCCTTGCTTCATATGATGCCATAATTGTTAAAGAAGATTCTGCGATTATATTTTGGACAAGGAATTGATGGTACCGAATTTTTGAATTTGAAATAATTTAGTTAAAGTACAGCACAAAATGAACATTAAAGCAAATAAACCGCAGGTTGCATATTAAAGTTGGACATCATACAAGCAACAGCATGTTACAAGACTTACGGAAAGCATCTAGCTGGATCCTGCACTTCATATTGTAGAAGCTGGAAATGATAACTTTTTCTTATTTAATCCATGAACGTTCGAGATACTTTCCGTAGGAGATCACTTCGCTTTTCATTGTTGTGTGACCGTGGGTGGAACAAGAAGTTACTGGTAATGATAGAATAATTTAAAAAAAATGATCGGACTTAGTGAAATTACAAAAAAAAAAAAAAAAATAAAAAATAAATAAATAAATAAATAAATAAATAAATAAATAAATAAATAAATAAAATAAAAAAAATTACTTCAGGTTCTAAAATCAAGCAAAGTATTGTATAAGGATGATTGAAATTTTGCAGACAATGTGAAGCGATTGTAATCGGTCTGAACATTAAACTATTATGGTTGATGAGGAGCTGAAAAACATTAAGAAATTTAATATTTGACATGGAGGAGTTTGATTTAAATGAAAACCAAGGATAGGGAATGCTTTTAAATTTGAATAATATATTTTTAGCAACAGCTTGCATTGTTCTTATTTAAATGAGTGGATACAGGTATGAAAGACATCTACACCGATTAGATACAGACCAGAGAGTGAGTAAAACTACTATCTCGGTTCCATCTTCTTGCTTGTTCGTAAGTAAAAAATGACAAATGAAATTAAATTAGTTGCATTGCAAGTCAGAGGGAACCGGAGGCGATAAGCATCGCTGTTCAAAGAGAAACAAAAAAATAAAAAATTTAGTGTATTGTTACACTTTTCTCCTGGCTTGGGCTGCACAAACAACTTCGAAGCTCACATCACACTCAAGCTGGCGATCACGCTGATCATAAGTCAAGTCAGAAACTGGATGAAAACAAGCATTATTTAAATCAGAAAAAGGACAAAACCAATAGTAACATTGAAAAGATTGAAAGTAAAATCAGTAATGAAATTGGTATTTTGTAGTTGCTGCAGTTGCTTTAGTAGATTCCAATAAGAAAACTGAAGTGGAAGCTAGTTGTGGAAATGAAATAAAAACTGTAGAAGAAAATGTCAATATAACTGAAAATGGATGCACACCCATGGGTGCATAGTTGTAGGCCAGGATGTAGTAGACGTCTTTGGAGCTGGTGCCTGGGCGGCACATGCTTCATTGGCAGTAACCCTATGGGCAATGTCGGCGTCGATGCCTGGCCAGTAGACATACTGTCTAGCCAGTGTCTTAGTACGGGAGATGCCTCAGTGGCCATGATGGAGGAGCCGTAGAACTTCCTTCTGGAAACTTGAGGGAATAACCACTCTCTGTGATGCCTTGTTGGTGGAAAGGAGAACAACGCTGTTCCTAGGTGGGAGGCAAAATCATAGTGAAAAATAACTTCGAAGTGGGTCATAATTTCAGTGTTTTTTTATATGGTACAAAATTTCATCTCATTAGTGACCACAAACCACAGGTATTTCTCTTCAATCCAACAGCTTCAGCACCTGACAAGGACACCCACACGACTCCAGTGGTGGAGTGGTGGATCTCATTCCTATCCTGCTTCAATTATGAAATACATTTCATACCTAAAGCAAGTATGCCAATGCAGATGTTCTGTCTTGCCTCGCCAAGGGCTCTGACCCTGTCTTTGATCGGAATTAGCTTCTTTGTTTTCATGTAGATGAGGCAGAAAAACGCATTGTTGAAGGGTTCCCAGTCACAGGTGACCACATAGCAGCCACTAAGGTGGCTGACCCTGTGCTTTGCTGAGTCTTACACCACATCATGGATGGCTTACCGAACCAACGTATGACCCGCTTCGAAGTTATTTTTCACTATGATTTTGCCTCCCGCCTAGGAACGGCGTTGTTCTCCTTTCCACCGACAAGGCATCACAGAGAGTGGTTATTCCCTCAAGTTTCCAGAAGGAAGTTCTACGGCTCCTCCATAATGGCCACTGAGGCATCTCCCGTACTAAGACACTGGCTAGACAGTATGTCTACTGGCCAGGCATCGACGCCGACATTGCCCATAGGGTTACTGCCTATGAAGCATGTGCCGCCCAGGCACCAGCTCCAAAGACGTCTACTACATCCTGGCCTACAACTATGCACCCATGGGTGTGCATCCATTTTCAGTTATATTGACATTTTCTTCTACAGTTTTTATTTCATTTCCACAACTAGCTTCCACTTACGTTTTCTTATTGGAATCTACTAAAGCAACTGCAGCAACTACAAAATACCAATTTCATTACTGATTTTACTTTCAATCTTTTCAATGTTACTATTGGTTTTATCCTTTTTCTGATTTAAATAATGCTTGTTTTCATCCAGTTTCTGACTTGACTTATGATTGAATTTATCCAGTATCTGCTTTCTTTCATCCAGTTTAGAACTGAATTCATCCATTTTCTGAATAAATTTCACAAAAAAATAACTATGCCCAACAGGAGCTGCATCTAATACTGACTTTTCAAAACCATTACATGTTTCATCCATGGTTGATTTTGAGACCTTTACCTTAGAAATACGAAGTTTTCTCATCAACGATGTACAGCACTGCTTTCAACGCGATGTCGAGGGTCTTGAATAGCTGCTATGTCTTCAAACTTCATGGAGGAACGTCTCCCATCTGCTTACAAGACCTCTTGGAATGCTGATTGGCTGCTTTTCCATGATGGCATCGGTGTTACTCCTTCCTCTATTGGCTGCTACTTGACATATATTTTGTATACACCATCAGATGCAGCTTTGAAATTTGTAGTTGTAGGTTTTGAAAGTGATAAAGTGATCTTGAAATAACACTCGCATATCATTAATGATTGTTCTACTGTCCACTGTGCCACACACATGAGCATGCATGCACACACACACACACACACACACACACACACACACTTACACACCACTCCAAATAGGAGAGGTTTAGGATAGAGGTAGGAACTGTAAGGTATGGGAAAAAGGGAAGTTATCATAGGTTGAGGCCTGGATGATTTTGGGATCAGAGAAGTACTGTAGGGATAACTCCCGTATGTGCAGTTCAGAAAAGCTGGGAGGATCCAGATGTCCTGGGTTGTGATGCAGCCATTGAAATCAAGCATGTGCTCCACTGCATGCTGTGCCACAGGGTGGACCACCTTGTTTCCGGCCACAGTTTGCTGGTGTGGTCATGCCAATATAGAAATCTGCACAGTGATTGTAGCACAGTTTGTAAATTACATGGCTGTTTTCACAGGTGGCCTGGCCTCTGATAGGGAAGGATAAGGCTGTGATAGGACTGGAATAGGAAGTGTTGGGTGGGTGGAATGGACAGATCTTGCTGCGGGGGTCTTCCCCTGTGGCAGTGGGCTGGGTTTCTGGGTGGCATAGGGATGAACTAGGATGTTGTGGAGGTTGGGAGAGCAATGGAACACCACTTTATGGGGGTGGGAAGGATCTTGGGCAGGATATTTCTCATTTCTGGGCACAAGGATAGAAAATCAAAACCTTGGTGAAGGATGCAATTTAGTTGTTCGAGTCCAGGGTAGTAATGGGTGACAAGGGGAGTGTTCTTTTGTGGGTGGTTACTGGTGTTAGAGGGAGGATTTGGGGTGTGTGAGGATATGGCACAGAAGATCTGTTTTTGGACTCTCAGCATATTCAGAAAGGGAGTTCTTTTCACTGTAGATATGCCATCCACAGGTGGCCAGGCTGTAAGGGAGGGATTTTTTTTATGTGGAAGGGATGGCAACTGTCAAAGTTTAGGTACTCTTGGTGGTTGGTGGGTTTAATGTGGATGGAGCCATCAGTGAGGTGGAGGTTGACATCCAGTAAAGTGGCATGGTAGGTTGAGGAAGACCAGGTGTAGTGGATAGGGGAGAAGGAGTTGAGGTTCTGAATGAAGCAGGATAGGGTGTCTTGGCCCTGAGTCCAGATCATGAAAATATCATCAATGAACATGAACGAGGCCAGAGGTGTGGGGTTTTGGGATGCTAGGAAGGATTCCTCCAGACGGCCCATAAACAGGTTGGCATAGGAGGGTACCATGCGGATGCCCATGGCTGGGCCTCAGATTTAATGGTAAACTTTCCCCTCAAAATAAAAGTAGTTGTTAGGTTGAAGTTGGTGAAGGTTATGAGGAATGAGGTATCAGTCTTGAGTTCAGAGGGACATTGGGAGAGGTAGTGTTCCAGAGCATCAAGGCCATGGGCATGTGGGATGTTGGTGTATAGGGAGGTGGCATCCACTGTCACAAGTAAGGAACCAGGAGGCAAAGGGGCGGGAATGGTGGAGAGTCGGTGAAGGAAGTGGTTGGTATCCTTTATTGGAAAGACAGCTTTAGGCCATGCTGTACCCATCCCCACCACTGTGACCCAACCTTCCTATCCCCTCTCCCCTCCCCTCCCCGATTTACAAGCTGCAGAGCGATTCAAAGTGCGGCAGCCTGAGGTGATGGTTGTATGGCTGTGTTGCATGCCTGTGTGATTCCCTGAAAGTTATATTTTCTGAAGAAGGCCATGGCCAATAGCTGAAAGTTACTATATGTGTGTGTCTTTTGTATGTGCCAGTCACAGCTTGTTGCCATGTCTTTGCAGTGAGTTGTAGACTCACCTGTTTCTTCAAATTTCTCGAACATATTCTTTATTCCATTTATTGACATGGGGCCTCTTAGCAGTTGTTTTTGTCAGTGATATTCCTCCAATGCAGCACTGCTGTTGCTGCAATTGCTGCCGTTCTGATAAAACAACTTTACCAGCAGAGCATGGTCTTTTTCTCAGTAGCCATTGCAGTTCACACAGAAAACTTCAACTTTATTAACCCTTTACACCAACAGTCATTTCACTAATGACATCAACAAGTGTCACCAAACAATCAACAGCAAACTGATGTCAAACGAGTGAACATTTCACATTCCAATGATAGCAGAAAGTGGAACTATAATTTTTTTCAGCATACTCCATGAGCGCATCGATTGCTGGACATACCCACAAAGTTTTATCCTCCTGCACTGCAACACTCAGAACACTGTCACTTTATTATAACCACCTGGTATCTAGTTAATAGCGTAGTTTATGAACAATAATTTCATTGTTCCATAATCTTGTGTGTCTATAGAGCTCTAATTCTTCATAATTTGGCAGCTGAAAGAAGGAGAGCCTAAAGTCAAAGAAGAGTCTAAAACCCAAACTGTGTCTGAAGAGGATATTGGCACACATGCAGCAACTGTTTTAGATGACCTGTTGGATGTCACCTTTGAAATACTTTTAACTGAAGATAATGATGCAGTGAGAACTGAATCAAACACTTCATCTCTAGCAAATTTAATGTCACGTTGTTACACAATGAGTACAGAATATAACATAGCAAAGCTGTCAGAATTACAGGATGATGACAAACAAACAACTTCAATGCAAGAGGAATTCAAGTGTTTTAGAGAAGCCAGGTAAAATTTTGAATTTTCTGATCTTAAAAGTCCAATTTTATCATGAAAATGAATATTAATGAATAGTAAGGAAACTCATTTACAATGTACCAATTTATTTCAACTCTATACTATGCTATTTATTGAAGTACTGCTCCTTGTTCTTATTCACATGAGTGAAAATACAAGATTTTTAGTTAGCTTTTAAACACTTTAGGTTTCAACACATGTATAATGGAATAAAAGCTATTATAGTTGTTGCCTCCTACAGCCATGTTCAAAACTGTAAAATATTGGAATAAATAATGCAGACAGATTTCTATGCCTTTCTTTTCTTCTGTTTTCTTTCTATTTTAACCACTTATTTTTAATTATTATTTTTCAACCATCAATACAAAGGCTCAAAGTAGCGCAATGGTTACTCTGTAGTTAAGAACCCCATTTATTTATTAATGCCAATATTCATCATTCATCTTGAGCACCACATATCAAAAGCTTCTCTCATCTTTTTGTCTGAACTCCTTATCATCCATGTTTCATTCCCATACAATGCTACTTTCCAGACTAATGCTTTCAGAAAGGACTTCCTAACATTTAAATTAATACTGGATGTCAACAAATTTCACTTCTGCAGAAACATTTCTTCTGATAGCATTAACTAAATGAAACAATTTTTAGCCTCATTTATTGGTGAAACATGGCTAAAAAAGTATTTAATTTACTTAATACAATATACACAGTTTCACCAAGATCCATCAGTTGAATAAATTGCCTTTTTATTAATATTCTTCTTTAGGTTTTCTTGAGTTTTCCTCAATATTTTTAACCATGGAGGGGCACCTTATTTACTTGTAAATTGTGTCTGTATAACTGAGGCTCCACTATCACCATCTCATTAAATAGCTTATCAAAGCTGACTTTGGTATCCAGTGATCACAAATTCATCAGTGTATCAAAGATGCTAAATATATCTACCTGACATACATACATTATAAAAATATTCCATGTTATGGATATCTGCTGTCTCTCACAATACCATCTTCATTATATACAGTGACGTGGAAACTACCTGTATGCAATCAATAGGTAATCTGAGTTGGAACACAATATAATGAAGATAGGTTGGAACTCACCTCAGAGTGTAACATTTCTGCATGTTTCACATCCTATACGTCATGAGTTATTTAGCATTGTCAAGACTCAGATACAACTTATTTGGACACTTAAAAGTTCACCACTGGACATGTCAAATATAAAATTTTGGCATTCTGTTTAAAATACTATTGGTAAAACACATTTGAGGGATAGTATGTTTATTTAAACTTAACTTTTGCTATCCCTTTATGTAATATTGAGCTTTGATACTTTTGTAAATAACAATTACAAATACTAAAAATACATTACACATACCTTCATAATATGCTGTTCCCATAAATTTAAGTACTAATATAAATGTAACAAAATTACATGTTGTAAAACTATTGCACAACATTATGACATATTAACTTTTTGTTTAAATAAATAAGAACAGACCATATTTTATATATCACTGGATCCTAAATCAAATACTTATTACCATTTTGTCACTCATTTCAACTATCAGACCAATACTAAGAAGTTATTGCCAAAAGCAACAAAATTATTATCCATATTTATAAAAAATTGAAATACTCTAAAATTATGAGTCTAAATAACAAAACACTAAAACACTAATTACAAACTATTGACTTACCTAAGGAAAAAAACATAAATAGAACCAATAATTTGAGTAGGCCTAATATGTAAATTTACAAAGTCATGTTCATACTTGTTATTTATATGACTAGTTTAAATGAAATTACCATAACTGAATACAACCCCATGTCCAAAATGGATTATTGTTGTGAAGAGGAGATTAAGACAAAATTTATAAACTTCTTTTGATCTTAGTTTAACGTGTGTATAAAAGTGATTTATCCCAGTAGTTTTCATGTTTATGCTGTACTCTCTCAAATGTTTGGAGAGAAGCCATATTGTGGCAGATCTTTAGCTATGTTCATGAGCAGATGTTTTTCGTCTTGTAGTCCATTAAAATGGTTTGACCTGCAACCAGTGTGAAAATGGTTTTTATATAAATAAACTTATATGAAAAAAGGGGAAAAATCTACAAAATTTTATCATTTAACCTTGATCACTTTTCATTATCAAGTATAAGGTGAACTGTACTGCTGCAAGATCCTGGTCGATACATTATTTCAACACAATTGGTCATCTAATAAAAGTTAAGTAGTTTTCTTTAATAGTGTGCCCCACTACATCCGCATGTCCTCCTAATAAAACTGTGTCTTGTGGTGTGGACACAGTTTGTCCGAACCTATTATAGGGTGCGGGAAAGGGAAAGACTCATAAGATATTCATACAGCTGCTTTTCTTCTCTCCAAATGTCTGCTTTATTCTCCTATTCTCCCCTAATTATACATTCTTCTACAGACATGCATTTGTCCTCCAACCACTTCTCCTTTGTCCTTATCTACTTCTTCATTTAAAATGAAAATTCCCCACAGAGATGATAAATTATTTTTTCAAAAGAGATATATTGGCTGGCCAATACTTACCTTTGTGCTGTACTGCCAATAGTCACACACACACACACACACAAAAAAAAAAAAAAAAAAAAAAAAAAAAAAAAAAAAAAAAAAAAAAAAAAAAAAAAAAAAAAAAGAGGACAGGAGAAAAAAAGAAGAAAAAAAAGCTATCAGAACAGCGTTCCTTTTCAGGTAGGAGAGAAAGGAAGAAAAAAGGAATGGGAACAGAAGGGGAAGGTAATTTACAACCTAGGTCATGAGGATGGTGCTTGAGGATTGTGGAAGTCAGGAAGTCAGAGATACTGTATATTAGTACTGAGCCATGCCATAGAGGCTATATATAACCAAAGAGAAAAGATCAAACAGTAAAGAGAAGAAAAGATGAGTGAACCAAATGATGCTGAGGGGCGGAGGAGGGGGTTGTTTAAAACATTTTTGATTAACAGGGAAAGATGGAAAGATATAGAGAAAAAACACACACACACAAATATGCATTTATAGAGAGAGGGAGGTAAGTAAGGGGGCCGAGAAAAGAGTAATGGATAGGTGAGTTGAGGATGGATTGGAGGGCAAGTTCCCATCTCCGTAGCTCTGAGGAATTCATGTTAGGTGGTAGTATCCGTGTGGTGTAACACATGCCAAGGTCCCTGGAATCATGCTGGAGGGCATACTCTGCCACAGGATTTTGGGTGTCCCCCAGGCGAACAGTCTATCTGAGATCATTCATTTGTTCAGCCAATTTGTTGGTTGTAATACCAATATAAAGGGCCACACAGTGGACACATGTCAATTGATATATGATGTGTGTTGTCTCACATGTGGCCCTGCCTTGAATAGGGTAGGTTTTTCCTGTGGTGTGGTTGGAGTATGTTGTTGTAGGTGGATGGGTTGGACAGGTTTTGCAGCGGGATTGGTTACAGTGGTAGGAACCATTAGATAGGGAGGGTGGTTTGGGAATGTTGTAAGGTTGGATGAGAATTTTGCGGAGGTTGGGAGGATGGTGGAAGGCCACTCTGGGTGTTGTGGGAAAAACACTTTGGAGTGATTATTTCATCTCAGATCATGACTTGAGAAAGCCCTGATGGAGCAATTTGTTGAGGTGTTCCAGGCTGGGATGGTACTGAGTGACTAAGGGGATGTTTCTGGGTGGCCTGGTGTTAGGAACATTGTTGCTGGAAGGAGAGGAATGGACTGCTCAGGAGATCTGCTTGCGGACAAGATCTGTAGGTAGTTGTGCGAGAGGAAAGCATTGGATAGATTGTTGTAGGTGGTGAGGGATTCGTTACTGGAGCAGATACATTTTTTACAGATGCCTAGGCTGTAGGGAAGGGATTGTTTAATATGGAAGGGATGGCAGCTGTCAAAGTGTAGCTACTGTTGCTTATTTGTGGGTTTAATATGTATGGTAAGAGAACAGGAGAGGTGAGGGAGGGGAGGAGGGACAGAAAGGTTGAATTGTGGTGGTGGAGATGAAAAACACATGGCCTTATGGAGCATATATTTATTAGGTGGGTGGAACGAGAAGCAGTTTAGAATGGTGAGGAGAGGCAGGGGGAGTTCAGAAAAGCTGGTAGTGGACGGGAGGATCCAGGTGGCCTGTGTTGTGAAGCAGCCATTGAAATCAAGCACATGTTGTGCCACAGGATGGTCTACCTTGTTTCTGACCAGTTTGGCAGTGGCCATTCATCCAATTGGACAGCTGGTTAGTGGTCATGCAAATAAGTTGCACAGTGATTGAAGCACAGTTCGTAAATTACGTGGCCCCTTTCACAGGTTGATTGGCCTCTTATTGGATAGGATAAGCCTGTGATGGGACTGGAATAGAAAATGCTGGGTGGATGGATTTGACAGGTCATGCACCGGGCTCTTCCATGGGGATATGATCCCTGTGGCAGTGGGCTGTGTTTTGGTGTGGCATGGGGATGGACTAGGATGTTATGTAGGTTTGGAGGGTGATGGAACACCACTTTAGGAGGGGTGGGAAGGATCTAGGGCAGGATGTCTCTCACTTCTGGGCATAAAGGAAGAAAATCAAAATTTATACCAAATGGAGATGAGTGACTTCCAGATGGGAAAACTCAGCTGACAAACTTCCAGGGTCTGAAATTATGAGGGCTCTGTGCACAAAGTTGCAAAGAATCCCCTATCATGCTGACCGATACATCAAGAGTGAAATGAATATTTAGGTGTATTGAATTTAAATATTCCAAAAATATATTAAAATTCTCAATACTATGAGGCCAAACAAGTATCATCCACATATCTGTAAAAATATGCAGATTTCAATTCCACTGACTCAAAGGCATGTTCCTTATAGTCCGCCATGAATATGTTGATGAAAAGGGCTACCCATGCCAACTCTGTTCATAACACTGGACATTGAATAAGAAGTAGGTGGAAGTCAAAACATCTCAAAATAAATTTCTTAACTCAAATCTAAACCTAACTTCAGTTATCTGTAACAAATCTGACAGGCGAATATGAGTGGGAGGGAAACCACATCAAAACCCACTAAAACATCAGAATAATTCAAAAGCAATCCGATTGGCACATGAAATCTGCTGAGATCTTAATGTGATGTCTATATTAACCTACTAGAGGGCTCAGAAAACCAGCAAAATGTTTGGCTACACAATATGTTGGAGCACCAATGCTAAACATAATAACCCTGTCAGGAAACCCTCCCTTATAGATATTAGGCAGGCCATGTAATCTAGGAGGAATGCCACAATAAGAAATAAGACTCTTGATGGTTTCCTGAATCTAAGAACTTTTCTTCAGGAGATTGTCTTGGAATCAGCAGGAATTTCAATCTGGAATGGATTGGCATTTGGCACAGTTTGAACTTTTCCATAGATCAGAGTCTAATTCAATAACTTGCCTTTCTGTGATTAATTTCACAGAGAAAACAGTTGACAACACAACTTTACCCTTGTTTGGGAAGGTTTTGCATTGTGCACTGACACCCAAATATTTATCTGACATTTATTTTATTATTTCTGTTAAACAGGCTGTTTTTAACAAATTCAACTCGGATGGGTCAGCCAGATAAGTTTAACAAGTTTTTCAAAACTTACCGCTTTCTAACTATGAATGGAATAGTTAAGTTTGTTGTCTCATTTGAAACAATAAAAGCTCTATTATATATTCCACAAAATTATGATTAAATATTAGTATTAGTAGATACCCAATTTTTTAGTAAATCATGTTCCAGTATAATAATTATAGAAAAATATAAAAAATAAAAATAAATAAATAAAAAGAAAAAGGAAAGAAAGAAACTTGTACCTATGATAATCAGCTGCTTCTTCTGAAACAAAATTATCTATTTCCTCTTTCAGGACATTTAAAACAACACTCTCATCTAAATTTGCCATGTAAAGAATGTGCAGACCATGAGCACTTGGCAGTCAGTAACACAGATAGCAGACAAAAGCAGTGTTGGACTCTGCAGAAAGCAGGAAATACAAAGCCATTTTCTTGCCTGCAAATAGTTAGACCTCAACTCACAAAGTGGCAGCTCAATGCAGAGAAGCTTCTTTCTTTATTGTACATGCTCACCAACAGAGAGCAGGTTGTGCAATGGCAGCTACAAATTGTTTAGGTTAGCACAATTCAGACCAGGGTGCCATCTGTCAGATTAACTACTGCTGAATGAGTCTGTCTTGAGCACCATCCACAAAATGTTAAACTAACTGTTGATGCTGAAGAAGATGACAGAAGGGAAGCTGGTCATGTGTTGTCTAGGAGGGTTCACCTGTGAGTAAGAAAAAGTAGCTGAAGTGATTGCTTTATGTCCTCTTAGGGTGGATGCTGATATTGTTATTTTACCTGTGGCCAAGGGAAAGGCTATGGTTGTGCTGAACAAGAAGGATTATTTTCAAAAGATGCAGTGTTTATTTTCTGACTCTACATATTGCAGGATCAGTGCTGACCCTACAAAAAAGTGTGGAGAGAAGGCCTATTGTATTTAACTTTAGTGCTCCAACATATTGTGAGGCCAAACATATTGCTGATTTGTTCAGCCCACTAGTAGGTCAATGTGAACAATACATTAAAAATTCAGCAGATTTTCTACATGAATTAGCAAGATTGCATTTGAATGACTCTGATATTTTTAATGTGTTTTGATGTGGTAGCTCTCTTCACTCATATACCTCTTTCAGAATCATTGCAGCTAATTGAGGCTAAGTTTGGTGTTGAGTTAATGAATTTGTTTTGACATGTTTTGATTTACATCTAGTCGCAGGCACATTTGTGAGGTTTTATGTGGGGATAAATATCCTCTAGCTGTGTTACTAGCGCTGTGCAGGGTTAGCTCTGTTGTGGGGCTTGAACTTTTGTGCTCCTAAGACTTCAATCTAAACTGGGACAGAAATATATGTAAAGACCAACCATTTGAAAAGAGAGCCTACATGCCGTAATAAATGAAAATGGCCTGCTGCTAATCAATTTTGTGTTAAGTCAGAATCTGTTTGTGAGCTCAACATCTTTCTCTCACAAACATATCCACAAAGGCTTTTGGGTCTCCCCTGATGGTAACACTGTCAATTAAATAGATCATCTGTTGATGGATGAGTGACACAAGAAGTGGGTAATGGATGTAAGATGGTATAGAGGAGGAGATGCGGACACAGACCACTATCTAGTCATTGGACAATTATAGTTGCATTTGTGCTACAAATCATTAAAGATCAATACGCTTAATAGGTAGTTTGATACCAAGAAGCTAAAGGATCTAGAGTTGCACCAGGAGTATAACAGCATGGTCCAAAACAAGTTTGAAGCACTGGCATCGAACCAAGCTGATTAAATGAGTGGTACCAAGTGATGGGAACACATAAAAACGTCTGTAACTGAAGCAACCAAATAAATTCTAGAGGAGAAAAAGTTACCAACGAGGAAGAAATGGTTCAACGAAACATGCGAATAAGACCAGGAAGAGATAAAAAACAATACACATGCTGGATAAACAATGTGCAAAAAAGCAGGAAGCTCTCAAGACTGTAAGAAGAGAGACAAGTTGGGTTCTGAGAACAGACAAAAGAAAGTTCATGATTGATGAGATTGAAAAGGCTAATACAATATCAAATAGCAGAAAAATGTTCCAGACATTCAAACATGTCAGGAATGGCCACAGAAACAATAGTTATTGATGATAAGGAAGGAAAATATTCTGAATAGGTGTAAAAAATATTTTGAAAAGTTATTAAATGCTGATGACCCCAAGATTGTCTTTCCAGAAGTGGGATGTACAGAGGGTGCAGGAGTAGAGTCAAAATTGATGTTTACTAGATGTAGAACAGCAATGAGGAAACTAAAGAATAATAAGGTGCCAGGAGAAGGTAGGATAACAGCAGAGATCTTGAGGGAGGAGGTGACACTCTTCAGGACAAGGGGAAAAGTAGGAAATCCCAGAGGAATGGAAATCAGCAATTATTATCCCACTGCATAAAAAGAACAATAATAGGAATTGTAACAATTACAGAGGCATATCTCTCATAAATATACCATATATAGTAATGTCATTAACAATTCTTGAAAAGCTTAAACCATATACAGAAGATATTGTAGGAGAGTACCACCATAATGAAGCAAGTCTGGTATAAGTGCTGGGAATTAAACCATTGGTTTCTGGTGACATTTGTTGATTTCTCAAAGGCTTATGACAGCATCCAGAAATTAACTATGTACAACATCCTGGTGTACCAATGAAGTTAATAAATATGGTGAAGGTGTGCACAATGGAGACAAGAGCTGAAGTGAAATTCCAGGTGGAGCTGTCCAAAGAATTTAATATTAGAACAGGTGTGCAACTAGGCGATGTTATTTTACCATTGTAATTTAATCTGGTCCTATAGAAGGTAATCCAGAAAAAGAAAAGCTAAAGCAAAGGACTGAAGCTAAACAGAAGATCAGATTTATTAGGATATGCAGATGACATTGCAGTGCTAGGTGAGTCAGAGGAAGAGATGGTTCAAACTGTGAAGAACCTGGTGCAAAATGCAACTAAGATCAGGCTACAGATTAATGCAAAAAAATGGAGGTAATTGAGGTATCCAGAGAAGCCCCTACTGAAATCCCATTACAGGTAGGCATTTGTAACTTCACTAAAGTGGAAAATTTTAAGTGCCTGAGTACATGGTTCAACAGACAAAATGATTTAAAACAGCGAGTGAACCAACACATTGTGAATGGTTCTAAAACATCCAAAGAAATCAGGCGCAGACAGGTGTGAAAATTACAGAACCATCAGTATGATAAGTCACGGTTGCAAAATTTTAACACGAATTATCTACAGGAGAATGGAAAATCTGGTAGAAGCTGACCTCGGGGAAGATCAGTTTGGATTCAGGAGGAACGTAAGAACCCGGGAGGCAATACTCACTTTACATCTTATCTTAGAAGATAGATTAAGAAAAGGCAAACCTACATTTTTAGCTTTTGTAGATTTGGAGAAAGCATTTGATAATGTTGACTGGAATACACTCTTTCAAATTCTGAAGTCGGCAGGGGTAAAATACAGGGAAAGGAGAGTTATTTACAACTTGTACAAAAGCCAGACCACAGTTATTAGACTCGAAGGGCATGAAAGGGAAGCATCAGTTGGGAAGGGAGTAAGACAGGGTTGTAGACTTTCTCCAATGTTGTTCAATTTGTACATTGAGCAAGCTATAAAGGAAAACAAGGAGAAATTTGAAATAGGGATTAAAGTTCAGGGGGAAGAAATAAAAACATTGCGTTTTGCTGATGACATTGTAATTCTGTAAGAGACAGCAAAGGACCTGGAAGAGCAGTTGAATGGAATGGACAGTGTGTTGAAGAGAGAGTATAAAATGAACATTAACAAGAGCAAAACAAAAATAATGGAATGCGGTCTTAGAAAATCAGGTGATGCTGAAGGAATTAGATTAGGTAACAAAACAATGAAGGTGGTAGATGAGTTTTGTTACTTGGGTAGTAAAATAACATGCGATGGTTGCAGTACAGAGGATATAAAATGCAGAATGGCAATGGGAAGAAAAGCATTTTTGAAAAAGAGAAATTTGCTAACATCGAAAATTAATTTAAGTGTAAGGAAGTCTAAAGGCATTTGTGTGGAGTGTTGCCTTGTACGGGAGTGAAACATGGACGATAAGCAGTGTAGACAGGAAAAGAATAGAGGCTTTTGAAATGTGGTGCTACAGAAGAATGCTGAAGATTAGGTGGGTAGATCGCATAACTAATGAAGAGGTACTGAATAGAATTGGCGAGAAAAGGAATTTTTGGCATACCTTGACTAAAAGAAGGGGTCACTTGGTAGGACACATTCTTAGACATCAAGGAATCATAAATTTAGCATTGGAGGGAAGTACGTGGGGTAAAAAATCGCAGAGGGAGACCAAGAGACGCGTATAGTAAGCAGATTCAAGTAGATGTGGGTTGCCGTTCTTATGAGGAGATGAAAAGGCTTGCTCAGGGTAGAGTAGGGTGGAGAGCTGCATCAAACCATTCTCTGGACTGAAGACCGTAACAAACTAAAACATATTTCAGTATGAGGCAGATAATGTCATCAAAGAATCTATCAAAAAGGACCAAACTTAAAGCATACAATACAGTAATAATGTGAGTATTGTTTTATGCAACAGAAACCCTAAGCACAAGCCTGAAAGATGAAGAGAACTTGTTGGTGTTTGAAAGAAAAATCACGAGAAACATTTTATTTATTTATTTCGTGTTCCATAGAGCCATTGCAAACATATGTAATCCTGGATGTAGAACACGCCAAGGTTTTTTTTTTTTTATTTTATTTATTTATTTATTTTTTTTTTTTTTTAACACATTTGTTAACATATGGGGTTCATCAGATATACATGGATTTGTGCACAGGTGGGCTACATTATTCTTATCATCTAAATTACAAAAACAGTTAATTTTCACATATATCTTACACATTTGTTAACATATGGGGTTAAACAGATATACATTGATTTAAGCACAGGAATTAAACTAAACTGTGTATATACAAAATATGGTTAGTCCATTGCAGAGGCCACAAAGGTAGATGTAGGAACTAACAGGAGGTACTATACATAACTTAAGCATTACCAAGAAATAATTTTTGCTAAGATATTCATCAATACTATAGTAAGATTCATCTAGTAGGAATTGCCTCAGATTTTCTTAAAACTTTTGTGTGTTTCCAACCAGTTCTTTAATTTGTGTTGGGAGGGCATTAAAAATCTTGGGGCCACTGTGTGAAATACCTTTCTGCACTAAGCTCTTCATTGTTAGCTCATAATGAATATCATGTTTCCTTCGAGTGTTATAATTATGGTACGAGCTATTGATTTTAAAGAAGCTACTATTTTTTTTAGACAAAGCACATCAGGGAAAATATATATTGAGCAGTTGTTGTAAGGATTTGTGAATCTTTAAACAGATATCGGCATGAGTGCCTAGGGCACACTCCACATATTATTCTTATTGCTCGCTTCTGTGCATGGAATACTTTTTTTGCTATTGGCTGATTACCCCAAAATATTATTTCATAGGCCATAAGGTGATGAAAATAGCTAAAATATGTTGTTTTTATTGTGCTTATCTCTCTACTGTCAGATATTATTCTTAATGCAAATTTTGCTGAGCTTAATCCTTTGCACAAATCTTGAATATGGTAGCACCACTTCAATTTGCTATTTATATGAAGACCTAAGAATTTTGAGGACTCAACTTTTAAAATCTCTTGGTCACAAATTTTTAAATTAATTTCATTGGTAACTTTTGTCTTCGAGGACAAAGGAATGTAATTTGTCTTTTTTAGATTGACTGTAAGACCATTAGTTTCAAACCAAATTTTCAGATCTGCAAAGGCTTTATTTGCAAGCTAATTTGACAATTCCCCTGAGTGATACTACCTGATAAGGTAGTGCCATTTGCAAACTTGATTGTTTTGCCATGTTATGTACACAGTGGCAAATCATTTATGAATATTAGGAAAAGCGAGGGGCCCAATACTGAGCCTTGAAGTACTCCAGCAGCAATAGAACCCCAGTCTGAAGATACCTGGTCAACATGCAGTACTTTCATGATTATTTTTTGCTTTCTACCACAAAGATAAGTATTGAGCCATTTTCCTACAGTTCCACTCATCCCTAGGGTATTGGCTTTATCAGGAGAATATGATGACTTACACTGTCAAAAGCTTTTGACAGGACACAAAAGGTTCCAACTGTCATCATATTTTTATTTATGGCTTCCATAACATTGTCAACAAACACATGAATAGCATCCTTGGTTGATACACCCTTCCTAAAGCCAAACTGGCTACTGTTGAGAATGTTGTATTTGCTAAGATGCTCAACCATTCTGTTATGCATCAATTTCTCTAGTGCCTGGAAAAAACTGAGAGTAGTGAAATTGGCCGGTAATTTGTAGTGTCAGTTTTTTCTCCCTTCTTATAGATTGGCCATATGAGACCTTATTTTAGCCTGTCAGGAAAAATGCCTTCTTCCAGAGCTGTATTACAAAGGTGACAGAGGACTTCACTTATTTCTCTACAGCAATATTTCAATAATTTGCTGGAAATGTTGTCAACTTCAGCAGAATTTTTACATTTTAAAGACATAATTACATTTTCTATTTCCTTTAGTGTAGTTTTCCGAAGATGCAGCTTATCTATTTTCTTAGTTAAAGTATCGTGCAAGAATTCCGTGGCTTTCTTTACAGAACCTTTGCATCCCATTTGGTTAGTGACTGTTAGGAAATGATGGTTAAAAATATTAGCTACTATTTCAGGATCATCCACTGCATTGCACCCATTGCTCAAGCTAATCACTTCTTTCATAGCTGAGCTTCCCCCAGCTTGCTTTTCACAAATGATGGAATTGTGGACTTGTAAGAAGTACATAGATAAGTCTATGCTGTGTTATCCTAGTGGGAAAATCAACTCCTTGCATTAAGTTACTCTAGTTCTGCTCTGTCATTACTGTCACTGAAGAAATTTACATTAAAGTCACCTAATAATATGACTGAAAGATCTTTTTTCTACAATTTTGACAGTATTACTTCAATCTGTTTGAAAAAAAAATTCCAAGATTTCCTGCAGGAACTCTGTAAATTGATAATATGATAATTGATATACTACTATTTGCCATCAGTTCTATACCACACACTTCAATGTGCTGTTCAATACAAAAATTGCTTAAGTCTAGTTCTCTAAATAGTACGAATATTATAGAGGAAAAATTCCTAACAGGAAAAATATACGTAAAAAATAGATGAAGTACACTTACCAGGTGAAGGGGCACAGGCAGTGATAGCAACAAATAAACACACACACCCACACGCAAGCTTTCGCAGCATAGCTGCTTCGTCAGGCAGAAGGGAAGGAGAGGGAAAAGGACATGATGAGGGTTTTAAGGGAGTGGATAAGGAGTCATTCCAATCCCGGGACAGGAAAGACTTACCTTGGGAGGAAAAAATGAGGGTAAACAAATACACCCACACCCACACATTTACACAGATGCAAGTACACTTAGGCAGACATACTGTAGAACTATAGAAAGCAAAGAAGTTAAGAAGTTAGACAGAGATGCCACTTGAGGCAGAGGCTCTGTCCAGAGAACCAAGGCAAATATGTTAAGATGGTGGGTGGGAATTCGAATTTAGCAGAGGTTGAGACCAGGCTAAATTCGAATTCCCACCCACCATCTTAACATCTTTGCCTTGGTTCTCTGGACAGAGCCTCTGCCTCAAGTGGCATCTCTGTCTAACTTCTTAACTTCTTTGCTTTCTACAGTTCTACAGTATGTCTGCCTAAGTGTACTTGTGTCTGTGTAAATGTGTGGGTGTGTGTGTATTTGTTTACCCTCCTTCCCCCCCCCCCCCCCCCCCCCCCCAAGGTAAGTCTTTCCTGTCCCGGGATTGGAATGACTCCTTATCCACTCCCCACTTGCGTTTGTGTGTGTGTGTGTCTGTGTGTTTATTTGTTGCTATCACTGCCTGTGCCCCTTCGCCTGGTAAGTGTACTTCATCTCTAAATAGTACATTATTTCTAACATAAATAACTGTTCCACCCTTCTCCTTGTTGAATCTACAATAATAAGATGCTAAACTGAATCTGTCTATGCACAACATCTGAATATCACAAGTGACATGGTGTTCAATAAAGCAGAATATGTCTGGTTGATTTTCACTTTCAGTGTCATTTATGTTTACTAACAGTTGATCCAGTGAATTCTTAAGACGTCTTACGCCTGTGTCCTGATAGAAAATTTTGAGGGATTTGGAGTTGTTTAATTTTGTAACATCTTTTGAATTAGGTCTATTAGATTTCAGGGTACTTGCATTGTGAACACTTGTTGGTGGTTTTTTTGGGCTATATTCTCTTCTTCTGCATTGAAGGATACCAAAAATCCTCCTGGAGTCTGGGAGTTACCTTTCTTCTTGTTTTATGCACTACTTCTTTGGTTGCTGTTGGAGGTTCCAATGTTTGTGTCTGGATAGTGTGTTGAGCACTCTGCAGGTTTAGTTGAGCTGGCAAGTCAGTTGTTGACAAACTGTTTTTGTATATTTTGTTATTTAGTTCAACTTTTTCAGTGATCAATTTATTCAGTCTTTCACACAGATATTGCTTGTCCTCATGGTTAAGGTGTAGTTCATGTTTAGTATGCATGCATTTACCTAATGTACCTATATTCAAAATCGAAAGTCCAGGTTGGAATTAATAATATAATAAGGACAGTTTACAACTCACCGCAAAGACGTGGCGAGAAGCTGTGACAGGCACATACAAAAGACACACACGTACAACACTTTCAGCTATTAGACATGGCGTTCTTCAGAAAATAGAACACTCACGCAATCACACAACACAGTCATACAATCATCACCTCCGGCCACCACACTTCGTATGTGTCTTTTGTATGTGGCTGTCGCAGCTCCTCGACACGTCTTTGCGGTGAGTTGTAAACTGTCCTTACTATATTATTATATTCAAAATCAAACATTTTCCATATCTTGAAAACATCAGTTTTATTCTTGCAATTGTCTTTCTTATCTCTTTGTTGACACATGAGTTGTATGTTAAGTCATGCTGATATGGAATGGTAGCAACAACAGTTTTTTTTTATTATTATTTGTTTTGTTCTAGAAACATTGACAGACCTTCAAGACAAGTATCAGCTTCATTAAAAGCAACATCATTTTTGCCTGCTATACTTACAATAAAATCATTGTCCATTAACATTTTGTGCTCTAAATCTACATTTACTACGATGTTTTTTGTTCTTGCTCCTGGCTTTAGCACACTGCTAACTTCGATTTTGTGATTTATACTTTGTAGCATTTCTGCTATCTTCCTACCATGGCTATCAGAAAGCAAAGAAACATTGCATTTTGGCATGGAATTATGTGTGAAATTGACAGCTTTTTCGCACTGTTTATGGAGTGTGATTTGATTGTTTTCTACCTTTTCTTCACCTGGCTGGACCAGTTCACTACCTTTAGTCACAAGACATTGATTAACATAGCAATTTTTTTCTGTCACCAGGTTAGTTTTTCCTCTCACACCCTGATTTTAGAGTTCAACACCATTAGTGCAGTCATCACTATTTGTTGGCAGTAGGCCTACACTGTATCTGTTTATATTGGCGAACAGAATGTCATTTACAGAGTTTGATACTGGTACCTGTTTGGCACATTCATTCCTCTTCTCATTTTTCACCACTGCTACAGTTTGCAATTTACTTGTTTGTTCATTATGAACTCAGCACAACTTGTGCAGCTCTCTATTTTCAATTCTTAGTTGTGTAATATCACGTCTTAGGACTTCCATGATTTTTTGTAAACTTGTTATGCATTCATTTAATTTCACAATTTCACTATCACCATTTGCATGAATTCCTTTTTTTACAGCTGAACTGTAACTTTTTGCTGCTTGTACCAAATGTATAACCACACTAGATGCCATCTTGAAATGATCCAGTCTGTGAAGACAACTCATGGAGATGGAGAAAGAAAGAAAGAAAAGAACTGTATGACCTGATGAAGCAACCCAAACACATATAAAACCAGAAAGCATGGAGAATAAGTCTTGGGGGGTCACATAGCTAGGTGACCAGACACCTCACGGGCAAAAGTCATTCTTATGGGAAGAACTGATGGTACCTGTCTAATTGGAAGACCCAGAAAGTGATGGGAGGATGAACTACGAAAAGACCTTTGTCAGCTAGGAATCCATGACAGCTGGATGGAGGAGCATTGTGAGGTCGGCACATGAAATACAAGGTCCTTGATTACCAATTTGATGATTATGATTGATTTCCATCTACTTCCTATTTTTGGACCAGTGCTATGAATGGACAGATGGAGTTGTGATGGTTAGTCCCTTGTTACTCATCATTGCCAATTTACTCATGGGACATTAAAGAAATGTACCTTGATGTCAGCAGCAAAGAAGCCTGTGTGTTTTTTTGGATATCTGGAAGACATATTTTTCTTTTGACCTCATGGTAGTGAGACTGTATATATCTTTCTGGAACAGGTTAAACAAGTTATCAACCAATTGTTGCAACAGTCAAAGATTGCCATATACTTGATATGTCTCCTATGGGATTTATTTTATTTTGCATAAATATGTTGTTAAATATGTTTTTCAACTCCCATGTAACAAAGGGTGCTGTAGGGCCCATAAAGGATGATCTTGGTTTGCGTTAAGGCTGGCGACTGTTTTATCTCATGCATATGTAGTGTGTCATAAATTTGTCACTATCAGGGCTATAGAGAGCTGGTGTACTGAATATAAGTATCACACACATTTACAACAACTTAGCACGTGTGCTACTGCAGAACACTACATAGACACAGGTCATCCTATGGTATATAACTACAAAGGAATTCTGGTGTGTATTTAAAACTATTAGAATTGGGTTATTAAGGAAGCAGTTCAGATTGAATTTGCAAATAGCCTCATAAACAGAGATGCAGATTGTAGCTTAAATCCTGCAGTCCCTCTCTTGTTGAAGAAAGGATGGACAAATTTAAATGTTACCCCATCAATTGATAACTTAGACTTACTGTCAATGTTTCTTACAAGTATCAAGTATCATCTTTGGCTGTGTCATGGTACTGTTGCTGGTTTTTTTTTTTTTTTTTTTATTTTTTTTTTTTTTTTTACTTAGTATCTGTCCTGTAATTATTGGAAACTGAGATACTAAATTTCCATGTATGGTGCTTCTTGTCTGCAGTTGCCTTTAAAATGGCTAGGTATGCTTCAGATGAAATATTGGCAGTTTTCGATTCCATCACTTAGCTGCATACTTGTCAGTTTTTTAAAGTGCAATACTGGCCATTAAAATTGCTACACCAAGAAGAAATGCAGATGATAAATGGGTATTCATTGGACAAATATATTATCCTAGAACTGAGATGTAATTACATTTTCACGCAATTTGGGTGCATAGATCCTGAGAAACCAGTACCCAGAACAACAACCTCTGGCTGTAATAACAGCCTTGATACACCTGAGCATTGAGTCAAACAGAGCTTGGCCTGCACAGGTACAGATGCCCATGCAGCTTCAACACGATACCACAAGATGTTTAAAATTGGTGAGAAATCTGGAGAATGTGCTGGCCAGGGCAGCATCAAACATTTTCCATATCCAGAAAGACCCGTGCAGGACCTGCAACATGCGGTCGTGCATTATCCTGCTGAAATGTAGTGTTTCACAGGGATTGAATGAAGAGGAGAGCCATGGGTCGTAACACATCTGAAATGTAACAGCCACTGTTCAAACTGCCATTGGTGCGAACAAGAAGTGATGGAGATGTGTAACCAATGGCTCCCCATACCATCACGCCGGGTGATATGCCAGTATGACGATAACAAATACACGCTTCCAATGTCGTTCACCACACTGCTGCCAAACATGGATGCAACCATCATAATGCTGTAAACAAATCCTGGATTCATCCAAAAAAATGACATTTTGCAATTTGTGCACCCAGGTTCATCATTGCGTACATCATCACAGACGCTCCTGTCTGTGATACAGCGTCAATTGTAACTGCAGCCATGGTATCTGAGCTGATAGTCCATGCTGTTGCAAACATTGTTGAGCTGTTCGTGCTTATGGTTGTTCTCTTGCAAACGTCCCCATCTGTTGACTCAAGGATCGAGACATGGCTGCACGATTCGTTACAGCCCTGCACATAAGATGCCTGTCAACTTGATTGCTAGTGATACGAGGCCATTGGGATCCAGCACCGCATTCCTTATTGCCCTACTGAACCCACCATTTCCATATTCTGCTAACAGTCATTGGATCGTGACCAACGTGAGCAGCAATGTCATGATACGATAAATCATAAGAGCGATAGGCTACAATCCGACCTTTATCAAAGTTGGAAACTTGATGGTACACATTTCTCCTCTTTACACGAGGCATCACCACAATGTGTCCCAGGCAATGCCAGTCAACTGCTGTTTGTGTATGAGAAATCGATTTGAAATTTTCCCCATGTCAGCACTTTGTAAGTGTCGTCACCAGCACGAACCTTGCATATCACAGCATCTTCTTCCTGTTGGTTAAATTTTGCATCTGTAGCACGTCATCTTCATGTTGTAGCAATTTTAATAGCCAAGAGTGTATAATCAAATAATCTTCCTGTGTGACAACTTATGGATATTTCATATATGTATAATTTATTACATATGGTATTGATATAATTAGATAAATTCCAGTGGTAATTTAATGTTTATTTTGGATGTAGGACAATATTTTTAGTTTTTGAAGTGCAAAATTTTGTATTTCTAAACATATAATGAAGTAACAATATAGTAATAAGGACAGCTTACAACTCATCCCAAAGACGTGGTGACAAACTGTGACAGACTCATACAAAAGACTCTCTCTCTCTCTCTCTCTCTCTCTCTCTCTCTCTCTCTCTCTCTCTCTCTCTCTCTCTCTCTCTCTCTCTCTCACACACACACACTGCAATGGGATGGGGGTAATCAAGGAAAAATTCCCATTAGATCCTTCAAAGAATCATAAGAACTCACATATTCCTTTCAAAAATCTATCCAAGATCATTTCACAGTCAGTTGCTATGAGGCAGTTAACAGGTTGCAAGGCAACTTCATCAACGAACCTGGACCATGTCGTTGAACTCGTTTCTGAAGTCCCCAACCTGTCACAGAACACAGAATTTAGTTTTCAAATTTAATCCACAGCTGCAAAGCAAGTTCTTATACCTGCAGGAAAGAGGGGTATGTTATGCAGCACCTAAGTATACTTTTAAATTTTATGTACATCAATGTAAGCCTCACCAGGCGAAGGAGCACAGGTGTAACAGCATCACAAATAAATAAATGAATCACACTCACACACACAAACGCAAGCTTTCGCAGCCTAGCTGCTTCGTCAGGCAGAAGGGAAGGAGAGGGAAAAGGAAATGATGAGGGTTTCAAGGGAGTGGATAAGGAGTCATTCCAATCCCGGGACAGGAAAGACTTACCTTGGGGGGAAAAAAGGAAGGTAAACAAATACACACCCACCCACACATTTACACAGACGCAAGTACACTTAGGCAGACATACTGTTGAACTGTAGAAAGCTTTCTACATTGCTGGGTGGGTGGAATGGACAGATCTTGCTGCGGGGGTCTTCCCCTGTGGCAGTGGGCTGGGTTTCTGGGTGGCATAGGGATGAACTAGGATGTTGTGGAGGTTGGGAGAGCAATGGAACACCACTTTATGGGGGTGGGAAGGATCTTGGGCAGGATATTTCTCATTTCTGGGCACAAGGATAGAAAATCAAAACCTTGGTGAAGGATGCAATTTAGTTGTTCGAGTCTAGGGTAGTAATGGGTGACAAGGGGAGCGCTCTTTTGTGGATGGTTACTGGTGTTAGGAGGAGGATTTGGGATGTGTGAGGATATGGCATGGGAGATCTGTTGGCGAACTAGGTCTGTGGGGTAGTTTCTGTCTGTGAAGGCCTTTATGAGACCCTCAGCATATTCAGAAAGGGAGTTCTTGTCACTGCAGATATGCCGTCCACGGGTGGCCAGGCTGCAAGGGAGGGATTTTTTTTATGTGGAAGGGATGGCAACTGTCAAAGTGTAGGTACTGTTGGTGGTTGGTGGGTTTAATATGGACAGAAGTGTGGGTGGAGCTATTAGTGAGATGGAGGTTGACATCCAGAAATGTGGTATGGTAGGTTGAGGAAGAACAAGCAAAGTGGATGGGGGAGAAGGAATTGAGGTTCTGAAGAAAGGAGGATAGGGTGTCCTGGGTGATCAGGACTCAGGGCCAGTACACCCTATCCTCCTTTACATGTTAACTTAAAAAAAAACCTCATACAAAATAATTATTCAATTATAATCTCCTAGTTCCCTAGGAACACCTGTATTTATATACATATATGTCTATTTGAGTTTATAGAAAATTATTTATGCATCCATTGAAACATCGGCACTTCTCTTTGCCTTTGAAAGTGGTGGAATAATAGATGCAGTATGTACTATCTATGAGAAATGTGAAAATGGATTATTTGGCCCCTTGCCATTCATATAAATACATCTCACTGAATTCTCGCAACCATATGCTCCTGACACCTCATGGTTCAATTCCTTCAAACTAACATCTATTCCCACACTACAATCCGCGTTTCATATTCATCTCAATTAAGTACACCTCTATGCACCTCAGCTATACATTAAATAAAAAAACATATAAAGTGTATATAAATAATATCAAATTAATTACATTCTTATTAGCCCTTTTACTTACTATGTTTTAGCTTTTCATGGTGAAAATTTACTTAAGATACCTGCTCATACTTCACAAAGGACTTGATCTCCTACGTAATTCAAGTTAAAAAAAAGTTTCACGTGATCCACATTATATAACCCTTTAATGCTGTTTGAGGATGGATCCTGAAGCAATAAGACTTTCAGGTGTGGAATTTTGCCAACTACATAGGGACCTTCAAAAACCCTACAAAATTTCTTGCTCATTTTTTGATCTTTAAAATTCTTTGGATGTGTGCGTATCAATACCAGGTCGCTGGTACGAAACTCTGGATCAATGGATTTCTTATTATAGATATTACCCTTTGTTCTGCTTTGTTAATTAATCACTCATGGATATTCATGGATGAGGTAAGTTTGTTTTCCACATTGGTTGATGGCCAAGGTAGAGCTTTTAATAAAGGCTCACCATTAACATGCCTACCAATTATTTCTAATAGTGACAGTCCCATAGTTAAATGGGGTAGTTCAATCAATATCTTTTCAAATTCAGGCATTAGCCTGGCCCACCTGGTATGTTTCACCTATCAATAAGTACAACATAATCGTCCTAACTCTCTCATTACTCTTTCTACTAAATTACTCTGAGGATGGTACTCGGAATTTAAAATATGTTTGATAATATATTGGGCTAACATTTTCTTGAACTTGCCACCAATAAATGCACTTCCATTATCCGACATAGGCGTTTGGGTATATCCCAATTTATAAAATAATCTCTTGTGAGACAACATACTACGATAGCTGTATTGGCTCTCTTTAATGTATAAAGGCGTACGTGCTTTGACCAACATTCCATCACAACTAGTATATATGTGAAATCACCCACACTTCTGGGTAAACCACCAAAAAAATTGATAGAAAGGAGATCCCATAATGCCTTTGGAATAGTCAGGTACAAATGGACCTTTTAAGATTACTCACAGGTTTTACCTTTTGGCATATCTCTCATGATCAAATTATTGACTTCACCATTCTTGACAGGTTCTTAAAATAATAATACTTAATTAGATGTTGAACACATTTATGAACGCCAAAATGGCCATATCCTTCATAACAAAACAACTCGCGTACAGCTGCCTCAGGTACACAAATTTTCCATGTCGAATGTTCTGACTTGGCTTTCCAATACAATATATCGTTATACTAAAACTAAACAACTCTAACACCTAGTATTTCATGTCTACTTTGCAACCTTTAAATAACAGTTTTAAATATAGGGTCTTCTCTTTGACCTAGTTTTATACTTCTTGTGATTTTCCTCATTTGTCGCTCGTACTCAGGTAATGAAAGGAAATATACATGGAAGTTCATTCCGGGTTCTTCCACATTACAAAGACTGTCCATAACTACTGACAATTAAGAAAGGCAATCTGAAATAACATTTTGTGATCCCTTAATATACCTGACTTCGTACCTAAATCCTTGAAGGTACAAAACCCAACGCAGTAATCTTCGATGTAAGATTCTGCTGTTGTGCAGAAACACCAATGCTTGATGGTCAGTGTATACTATAACTTTCCTACCAGCTAGGAAATTGATGAAGCATTGGAATCCCCACACCACAGCAAGAGCCTCTTTCTCTGTCACAAAATAGTTACGCTCATGCTTATTCAAAATATGACTAGCAAAAGCGATAGGCTGAAAGAGGTTGCTTTTACTCGATAGTTCACCCTGAAATATCACCCATGACAACCCGTAATCTGATGTGTCAGTGCACATATAGAAATCTTCATGGGAATTGGGGGGGGGGGTTATAACATTCCAGCTCTAACTAAGGTAGCTTTAATTCTACAGAATATATCTTCCTGTTCCGTTTCCCATAACCACACAGTTTTTTTTTTGTTTTAATAAATCAAGCAGTTTGGGGTTAACACTTGACCAGGGACAAAACATCTTAGAAACCCTACCATTCCTAAGAATGACTGTAGTTGTTTTTTTTTTTGTTTCTGGGGCTTGGGCATTTAGAAATTGCCTCTAAGTGTGCTGGATCAGGCTTGATTCCCTCTCTGTTAACTATATGTCCTAAAAATTTCACCCCTTTATTTCCAAAATGGGATTTGGAAAACTTAAGAGTAATCCCTCTATCAATGAGATTTTGAAATAAGGCCTTGAATATCTCAACATGTTCTGACCATGTTCGTGTAGCTACCAAGATATCATCCACATACATGATGTCTCTCTCTAATATTTCTTTTCGAAATGTCAAATCTAGCGCTTTAATAAATGTTAACACAGAAATATTCAAACCAAATGGTAGTAAACAATAGTGGTTAGATTTTCCCTCAAGAAGGAAGGCAGTATATTCCCTTGACTGTTCATGTAACAATACTTGGTAATATCCTGCTGTCAAGTCCATTGTGCTCAAATATCACACACCCGCTAACTTAAGTAGGGCCTCTTCCATGGGAATAGGTCTATCTCATTCCATTTCAATAATTTCATTCAGTTCACAGGCATCTAGGAGCAACCTCACTCCTCCTCCAGCCTTCTTAATTACCCACAAGGGTTTATTGAAGACAATTGAAGACCTCTCAATTATCTTTTGTTCGAGCATTTTATCTATTTCTTTGATAGCAGCTTCTTTCAGTGTAACAGGGATAGTATAAGGCTTCTTAAAGAAGAGTTTGTTGGTTTTGATTTTCAACTTACATACATAATCTTTAATACAACCTGGTTTGTCAGAGAAAATGGCCTTACATTCTAATAATACAGTTTTTAGACTTTCCTTCTCTTCGTTAGACAGGAACTTGCTTGATTGACACTTGTCATCTATCTCACTCTCGAGATTACTACTAAGTTCACATTGATACACTTCCCATTTGAAATCTTCAGAATTCATTAACAAATGTGGACTAGTCTCCATCTTAATTTGTAAGGGTTCATGATCACCCTCGTTCAGATTCTGAAATTGTCACGTTTAGCACCAAACACAATCACAAATACTAAATGCAGTACCTAAATCATGAAAAATGTGAGGATAGCTATAATAACACAGTACAAACATCTACCAGTCTGAAACTGATCACTGTTAGCTTGACCTTTAATATGTTGGTTAGTACTCAAAGGTCCGCTCCTGCAACTGACAGCTGACATGGCAAAGTTGGACGATCAATATTCCGCAATAGAGAAGGTGCAGAGATGCCCGCTGCCTCATGGCTGTCGGCTAACTATGAATGGTGGACTGACATTTGATGCCAGTCAGTGCTGTGGTCACACTGCTTCTGTTCATTGCGGCACGTCAGTCGACCATGAAACATACAAACCAAACACAAACATTCTTTTTTAATATCATGTCTCATAAAATATCACACATATGAAAAACAAATAATTTATACATCAACTTAGGAAAAGAAGCTATCTCATGAATTCTCTTCAAAGCAAAGCTTACATAAGGGAGTAGGGCTCGCAAATTTCGTCGCACTACAACACACACAAACACACAAACACACAAACGCACAATACTTTTTATGTGCTTTTTGCAGCTTATTGCCACATCTTTGCAGGGAGTTTTAAACTGTCCTTATTAGTATATTGTTAATCTGGACTTTCCATTATTACAAATAATAAAGTAAGTTGACAGTCTTAGTACTAAAATGTGTTAATTTTATCCCATTGTATGAACATATCTTTTATTACAATCTATTTGGTTCAAAACTGCTTCAAATTTCTGTAACCGACTTTTGTACATTTTATAGCCTTTACTGTATACCAATGCACTTGTTTGTCTGTATAGAGACCAAAAGAAGGGCACTCAAGCACCCAAAACCGATTGTTAAAAATAAATAATCACAAGCAACAGGTTGCTGCATTTTATTAATTTATAGTCTTAGTACTGTTTTCAAATCTTCCAAGCTCTGAATATTTGTACTGTTTTTTTTTTCCCTTTTCTCAGATAATATTTGAACCATAATGAAAACTGCCTCTATCACACCACAACAGATAGTAAATATTTCCTAACTAGAGTCAAAGATGCGAAAGAGGAGAACTAGTGTCTCAACTCATCTGACAGCTTCAAACAGATTTATATAAAATACAAATCTTGGGATATTCCAGTTTTCTCATTAAGTACCCTAATTCTCAGAGCTGCGAGCTCTCAACGGGGAAGAAGAGGGGAGTGGTGCTGGGCATCTATAATTGCAAATATGGATACATTGTAAACTTCAATGACACGTGTCATATTGCACAAGATAAATGCCATTCTGGTTGACATTTTGATACCTGAAATGCCCTTCACTCATGTTCAGAAAGGAACAGAACACCCTGAAAGACTAGAGATTGGGAGTTTGTATTCACAGGGCATGTACATTAGTATGTTCTGCAGTAACATTTCAAACTTTTCCTCCCATGGGTTCAAAGCCAGTATTAATTTTGTGGTGTAGCACCACTTAGTGGCAAACTGTGCCTGGGTTGCTATAAACTGAAGGTAATGGATCACTGACTTGAGCAGAGATGCAGGATGCCTCACAGACATACAGACAAACTCTACAATGAAAGCAGAGAGTCTGGTAGAGGGCACATAATTGGCATGTGAGAATGTGGTGCATATATACAGGAAATTCCTACTCATGTGGGACCTGGTGAAGTGGTTTGTGGTTAATGGAGGGCTATAGAACATGAAAAGATTCGTCAGGTCATACATTCAAATTACCCCATAAGAAGATCAACACCTCATTTAAATGGATTTTCAGAAAAGATGTGAATCGTCCTTGCTTCTGGCACAAGAATGTAACATTATAATACACTAGCTTAAACCCGCAGTTCCGCTCACGTGTTGGTTATGATAGATAAGCTATCTTTCAGTAGTGTGATATGAGACTGGTTTTGAAGGATGAAATGAAATACTATATCTTCTTCAGAAACAAACATTTTTAATCAACATTCAAATAAAAAAATAAAATTATGTGAAGTGCTTAATGATTTAAATAAATAATATGACATTATTCCTTATAGCCTGTGTTGCAATATCTCAACACCTATGGTGAGAGTAATGTCCAAATTCATTTTAATTTCATTTTAGGGCATTTTGGTAAACTACGTTATTTGTATTAAAAGAAATTTGTTTTTTACTGCTTTATTTATTTTTATATTTCCTTATTCATATGCTAATCCTTACAGAGAAAGATCTGAAGACATTGTAGCTCACATAGGCTAAAGATATGGTCTGTGGAATCACATTTCGCTGTATAGAGTCGCAAACGTCATTGCTGGCCTTCAGTCCAAATTTTTTAATATTTTGACGACTTTCAACCACCATATCTTCCACCCCCTTATAGCTATCGGCATGGAACTGCTATGGTGTACAACGGGAGACTTTGGACAACAATTACAGACCATTCGTTTGCTTCCTGTAGTTTTCGCTGCAGAACGAAATATTAACACACACACACACACGTATAATTTTATATACACCGATAACTTTCCATCCCAATATACTCCACCCTTTTATCATTATCAACCCTCAAGCAACAATGCAACCAATAAAACCATTTTCAAAGAGTAAATATAATTTTCAAAGAATAATTATTGTTACGCATTTCGCATTATATTCTTCAAATTTCTAAATATCTATCAGATTGCTATAAAACTGTGCCTAAAACCTTCCTCAGGTATGAATTAGTAACTGTAAAAATATTTAAGTCTCTGCGTCTTGTCGTCCGAACGTGATAAGTGTACACCGAACAGACATTCACATTAATATATATAGATAAATAGCTATCTGATCGCCATAAAACCGTGCCTAAAGCCTTCTCTGGGTAGACATTAGTAACTGTACAAATTTTTAGCTCTTTATGTCTTGTGGTTCAGACGTGATAAACATGCACCGAACAGACATTCACATTTATAGATATAGATGACACACTATCAGCAGTGACACTCTTTTTGCCACTTATTAGGGTTATGTACGTACCATCGACTTCTCTGGCTATCTTTGACTAATGTGCAGAAACAAGCTAGATGACAATGGTGTGTGGAAGGACATTACTGGGGACATTGGTCAGATATTGTTTTCTTATGATTCCAGGATCTGTTTGAAAATGATGGCTGTATTTTGGTTCACTGCTGACAGGGAAGTGGGGATGGGACTGAGGTGTGGCAACTTGTGTGCGCTGAGAATTTCTCAAGCTACTGGCACTCAAGCAGTTCTTGAGAAGTACATGAGAAGTGGCGCTTCTGTGTATGTCGCTGCTTACTGGTTGACTGGAGCAGCAGTTGTCTGAACTGACTGCTAGTGATGTCAGGCAGTGCTCACATCTCGCTGTAGTTATAAAATGAATAGACAAAAACCAAAGTCACTGACCTGGCAGTACTTTGAGGAGGATGGATAACGTCTGTTGCAATATTGTCAGGAAAAGCTCTGTAATGTAGCAACATATAGTCAAGCATGATAAGACATGTAGATTCAGATGGAAATATTCCACAGAGATTATAAATTATTCTTCAAAAGAGATGGATTGGCTGGCCAGTACTTACCTTAGAGCTGTACAGCTGATAGTCACACAAAGAAGAAAAAGGATGAAAAAATTACACTAGCTTTCAGAGCAAGCTTCCTTCATCAGGTAGGAGAGAAGGGAAACAGGACATATAACCAAAGAGGATATCCTGTGTAGCATGGCTCAGTACTAGTGTACAGTATCTCTGACTTCCATAATCCTCTAACATCACATCATGGCCTAGGTCATGAACAACCTTTCCCTTCTGTTCTCTATACCTGTTTTCTTTCCTTCCCTCCTACCTGAAGTAGGAACTCTGTTCTGAAATCTAGTGTTATTTGTTCATCCTTTATCTCTTTTGTAACTCCTGGTGGTACAGCACTGAAGTAAGTACTGGCCAGTCACACAGCAATCACACAGATATATCCACAAATACAGAAGTGCATTCTTCTATAAATGCAAGTCAGATAAAATACACAACTGTCTATGTATGTTATCCATTCAAATTACATTAGAAGGAAATTATGTAGAAAGGTTGGATACTACCGGAAACAGTCTGCCAATATCGGAAAACTTTAATTTTTTGTTTGTCTCCAATAAAAAGAACATTAATCAAAAATAATAGTATCTAAACTTTTGTACAGTAGGGGGATAGAATAATAAACAGTCTGTATTGTAGTTGTAAATTGTGGTAGCTGTGTTAAGAAGCTATAAGCTGAAATAATGGTGGAAACTGAAAATCTTTGTAGATACTTAATGCTGGCTAAAACTGAAGATACTGTAAGCTCTTCTAAACCTTTTAACACAATAAGCTGTGATTATAACTCTATATAAGGAGTTTTTGGGTGTAATATGTTGTAGCATTTAAGTATAAATACATGTGGAATGCATAATTGTTTTATTTAAAAATGAAGTTTTTCTTTATTTTATTTTCAAGCCAGGTGTGAGCAGGTTGACAGCATCTTTAAAATACTGCTTTTCGTGAGAAACATTTTGCTAATACTTTCTTTTGTGAGAATGTTTTTGTTTTGTGTGAGATACATGTTTTAATTAATAATAGTCCTATGGTTTTTGGCTTCTGTGGAACACTCGGTTATTACTACTAATTCAGTACAAATAAAAGACAGCCGTATACTTGACACCAATTTGTAAAGTACAAATTCTTCCTTGCACATACAGAAGACAACTGTTAGAAGTGCTTATGTTCAGTGCTTCTTTTCAGAAGAGTTTTGCTCAGTCTCCTGGAGTGCAACACTGTTGACAACTTCTCAAGGATGCATGAGAATTTCTCATTAATTTGCCTTAGCATCACGCATTTCTCGGGTGTGCTCATAGCCTGTCCCTACAGCTGGGCCATACCCAGAACACTATGACCAGTTTGACTTATCTGACTACATCCTGTGAAGCATAGCCATACCTTTCTACATGACAACCCAGGTGTAAGTTTTCAGAAGACAATGCATGACAACATGTTGGTGCCATAGGCTGACAGCCTACACAGACACAAGGCTAAGTGTACTTGCGTCTGTGTAAAAGTGTGGGTCTGTGTGTATTTGTTTACCCTCCTTTTTTCCCCCCAAGGTAAGTCTTTCCTGTCCCGGGATTGGAATGACTCCTTACCCACTCCCTTAAGACCCTCATCATTTCCTTTTCCCCTCTCCTTCCCTTCTGCCTGATGAAGCAGCTAGGCTGCGAAAGCTAGCGTGTGTGTGTGTGTGTGTGTGTGTGTGTGTGTGTGTGTGTTTTTGTTGCTATCACTGCCTGTGCTCCTTCGCCTGGTAAGTGGACTTCATCCATTTTTTATGTATATTTTTCCTGTTAAGAATTTTCCTCTATACATATTTTGATACGAATAGCAGGAAAGAATATATATATATATATATATATATATATATATATATATATATATATATATATATATATATATATATATATATATATATAAATGGTATAAAATAAAGATTTTTGACTTACCTAAAGTACAGGCTGGTCGATAGGAACACTAAACACACACAAAAACACACAACCATTCGAGCTTTCGCCACCCAGTGGTGGCTTCTTCGGGAAAAAGAGGGAGGAAGGAGAGGAGAAAGGGAAGGATACAGGTTTTAAGGAAGTGGAAAAGGAGCCATTCCAATCCCAGGAGTGGAAGGACTTACCTTAGGGGACAAAAAGGAAGGTAAACAAATACACACACACTCACACATATCCACATCCAAACACACTTAGGCAGACATTTCACTGTCTGCCTAAGTGTGTTTGGATGTGGATATGTGTGAGTGTGTGTGTATTTGTTTACCTTCCTTTTTGTCCCCTAAGGTAAGTCCTTCCACTCCTGGGATTGGAATGGCTCCTTTTCCACTTCCTTAAAACCTGTATCCTTCCCTTTCTCCTCTCCTTCCTCCCTCTTTTTCCCGAAGAAGCCACCACTGGGTGGCGAAAGCTCGAATGGTTGTGTGTTTTTGTGTGTGTTTAGTGTTCCTATCGACCAGCCTGTACTTTAGGTAAGTCAAAAATCTTTATTTTATACCATTTTCCTACCTGGAAGGTCTCCTTCTATAATATATATATATATATATATATATATATATATATATATATATAATAGACAAAGATTACTCACGAGGCGAAGAAGCACAGGTGTGACAGCAGCACAAATGAATAGAACACACTCTCATACATGTCACACCTGTGCTCCTTCGCCTCGTGAGTAATCTTTATATATAAAGTTATGCTTTACATTATATTTTCGGACATCACCAATTTTGCCACAATATTGATTATAATAATACAGAGAAGATATAATTTGTTCTTATTGAAATGAAATATTCTTTTCAATCTCAGGAGACTTTTTGAGCAAGATCAAATAATTAGAGGAATTTACAGTTCCTTAGCGGAGTTTGATGAAGATGTCAGAAAACTACAAGAAGAAAAAATAAATGTGGAAGTTGATGCAAAACTTATGGAATTGCACTTATTAACTCTTCACCATGAGTTAATAATAATAAAAAAATTTGAATCTACAGAAGATGCTCTTTCAAACAAGGTTTCAGCAAAGCATGCTGAAAATACTGAAGCCCTAGCAAAAGTGAGTAGTCTAATGAAAACTTATACTGTTTCTCATGTTTTGATATTTAGTATTAAATAGTGAAATTAATAAGAAATCTTAAATTTTAATTTTTTTTCTTCTACATGAAATGTTTTCTGTTTTAGAAGAGATAACATTACCAGTTGTTAGAGGTTCAATGATATGTTTGTTTGTCAGTAAAAGTAATAGCTAAGAAATACCCAGGTTTGTGTTTGATAATATTTTTGAGAAGGATAGGTTGCTTAATCACCACAGATATATCCGATGAGCTTCAGATATGTACAAATAATCGAGAACAACATTAAAGCTTTCGGTCGTTTAGGCCTTCATCTATTAGAGACGAAGGCCTAATAGACCGAAAGCTTTAATGTTGTTGTCTATTATTTGTATGTATCTGCGGCTCATCGGATGTTACTGTGGTGAGTAAGCAACCTATCCTTCTCAAATATATTATTGAATTCTTCCTGGAATTTTCAGGTTTGTGTTTGGTAGTAGGTATCAAAATACTGGATAAATGCTGATGGGGTTTTATTCATTTTATACAGTAAAAACATCCTCAACCAAGAGTGGTAGGGTCTTAAAGTAGCACAGTGAATGTATTGTGCTGTGTGAACTTGGAAAGGGACCTTATCACTTGGTGTAATAACAATGTACTTGACATGTACAGGATGCATCAAAGATGACACTGGTGAGTCTGCTGCCACCCAGTGTCCGAGATGCCCGCCTCACAGAGTGATTTGCTGTATCAAAATTGCAGTGTGTGCACATCTTGTCAGAGGAGGTACAGATCTCCAACACAACCACATGGTGGCTGAGTTAACTGTTCTCCCCGACAACCTCTTAACAGTAATTTTGACACATGCATTTCATACTGCAATATGTACAGCATTAGGCACATAGGAATTTCAGAGTGCTGACACAGTGGTCACCAATGTTCACAGGCTTTTTACAGCTCAGTGCCTGCACACCATCACTGCCACCATGCAGTGTCACTACAACTACAACTACGTGCATGAACACATGCTCATGCAAACTTTTACCCGTTCCCTTTTAATTGAGGGCACTGTGAACTATTGACGTGATCTGCTATTGGTTGTTCAAACACCAGATAAATGATATAACTGTGCTCAGTTAAATGTAACACTTTGTATACAGGCAGCAAATAAAACAAATGTGTATTCTGTTAACTCTTTCTTTTACAGAGAAACAATGAAACTGAACTATAAGAATATAAAACTGTTGTCTCACAGTCAAATAATACAGCAGCACATTTAAAAAACAACAATACATTAAAATTTAATATTGCCATTAGTCTTTTGAAGGAATATGTGGTGCAGTGGTCAGCATCGCAGATTGCTGTGCTTGCGGTCCCCAGTTCATATCTTGCTACGGGCAGAAAAAAATTAATTTCTTTGTATTCACTATTTCTAAAATGTTCTACATGTTTCTTGTGTAAGTTCCAGAAAATTCTTTCTATGTATAAATAGTGGAGCACTCCAAGCAGGAGTCAGTCTGTACTGAGTGTATACTTGTTTTAACTATAGACATGTTCTAAGTGTAAGGTGTTGTGATCTATTAACAACCAGCCTTGAATTCTGTACCACCTGCAGTTTGCAGTGTGACAATATATTCTTCTGTAGGAAAATGTATGAAATCGAAAATAAACTTATGTTACTGTCAAACAACTGAAGCGAACACAATATATTTGCTATTAGTATGTTTTCTACAAAAAACTGTAAGAAGTTAAAACTGTTGTTTTGCAGTTTAATAACTTGAATTTGGTAAGTAGCTGATAAAAATTCCTTTGCTGTTAGTACAGTATTCTACACAAAAGCCTAAGAAATAGAAATTTCGTTGTAGTATCTAGTAACTAAGAGAAAGGCGTTCACACTGGGAGGATCAATGTTTTGAAACCATATATTATCATTGACCATAGTGAGCCCACATTTATGAGTAATCGACAAAAACTTATCAATAGCTGTGCAGGAATGTCCATGTTGTCTGGAGCATCACATTACAGATCAACTGGTCTTTTGTGTCAGAGGTTCAAGTCCTCTCTTGGGCATGGATGTGTGTATTGTCCATAGTATATGTTAATTTAAATAGTTTGTAAGTCTAGCAACTGATGACCACAGTAGCTTGCCCCTGATAATTACAAACATTCGAACATTTCTGAACTGAGCAACATTAATTATTCTAACTTTTCCTTCTGAATGTACTCCTGAATATGTGATTATTTGCCTGATGCCTATCATTTCAGCGACACAAGCATCTAGACTATGAGTGAGGTGGGGAGTGAAGGGGGAAGGATGGTGGGTAAAGGTGAGGATGGAATGTTCCACACTGCTTGGTGGATTGTAAAGGTTCTGATAGGTGGGAATCTGAATTGTGGTAATACAGTGAATGGGAATGAGCAGGAAAGGATAAAAGGGAGGTGTAGGGGAGTTTGGTGAGGAAGTGTGGGGATTTGAAACAATAAGAAAAAAAGGAAAATTAAAAATAAGAAATTTTAATTTTTTTTTAAATTACGGGATATTGTGAGTGGCAACACAATGGTTGCAAGGAAGACATTAAATACAGAATAATGAATGGGAAAGAAAGAGGGAGGGGAGGGGGTGGAGTTAGGCATAGGGTGCAGAGATGGGAAGTTATCTTAGGTTGAGGCCAGGATGGTTGCGGGACCATAGAATGTGTTGAAGGTACAACTCCTGTCTGTGCAGTTTAGAAGAGCTGGTGGTGCAGGGGTGAATTCAGATGGCTTGGGTAGTAAAGCAGTCATTGAAACCCAGAGTGCTGTGATTAGCTGCATGCTGTGACACAGGGAGGTCCAACTTCTTTTTTTTTTTCCACAATTTGGTTGTGACCATTCATCCTGACAGACAGCTGGTTTGTTGTCATACCAAAGTAAAATTCTTTGCAAAAATTGCAGCAGATTTGGTATATCACATGGCTGAATTGACAGGTGGCCCGACCTCTAATAGGCTACAATAAGCCTGTCATGGGACTGGAATAGAAAATGCTGGGAGGGTGGATTGGGCAGGTTTTGCATCGGGGTCTTCCACAGGGATATCATCCTTGTGGTAAGCTGTTTCTACATCTACATGGGATAGTCTGCAAATCACATTTAAGTGCCTGACAGAGGGTTCATCGAACCACTGTTATACTATTTATCTCTCCATTCAAGCTATGATTTCTTGTATTTTACTCTGATGATCATTTCTACCTATGTACGTGGTAGTCAACAATATATTTTCGCATTCAGAGGAGAATGTTTGCGATTGTAGTTTCGTAAGTAGCCCATGCCACAGCGATAAGTGCCATTGTTGTGATTATTCCATGATTACCATCCCAGATCCTGTATCATTTCCGTAACACTGTCTTCCCTGTATCGTGACAATACGAAACAAGCTGCTCTTCTTTGGACTCTCCTCCGTCAAACCCACCAGTTAAGGATCCCACACTGGGCAGCAATATTCCAAAAAAAGGATGTACATGTGTAGCGTATGCAGCCTCTTTAGTAGTTCTATTGCATGTTTTAAGGGTTCTTCCAATAAAATGCAGTCTTTGGTTCGCCTATCCCATGACATTATCTACATGTTTTTTTCAGTTTAAGTCTGAAGTAATAGTAATTCCTAGGTATTTTGTGGAGTTTACGGCCTTCACTTTTGATTGATTTATCTTGTAAGCAAAGTTTAATGGATTTCTTTTCATACTCATTTGGATGACTTCACACTTCTCATTATTTAGTGTGTTGGGCCCCGTGGTCTTGGGGTAAAGTGCTCGACTGGAAACCGAAGGGTAATGGGTTCAAAACCCGGTTGGACCTCAAATTTTTTCAGTCTGCACTTTAACCCATCCTTCACCTCTCAACGCTGTGAGGAGTCGCCAGAAATGACACATGGTTCGGATTCCACGTTAAGCTGTAGGTCCCCTTTCCCCGGTTGGATAACTGGGGTAGGCTAGGGACATGCAAGTCACCAAAGTGGCGTCCAATTGAAAGACTTGCACCAGGCCAATGCACCACACAAAATTATTATTATTATTTAGAGTCAATTGCCAATTTTTACACCATAGTGTTATCTTATTCAGATCGTTCTGCAGTTGGTTTTGATCTTCAGATGATTTTACTAGACGGTAAATGACAGCATCATCTGCAAACAACCTAAAAGAGCTACTTAGATTGGGGTTGAGTGTGGTATCAGGATGGACTAGGAAGTTGTCAAGATTGGGTGAGTGACGGAACACCACTTTAGGAAGGGTTGGAAGGATCTTAGGTAGGATGTCTCTCATTTTAGGGCCTGATGACAGGTACTCAAAGCCCTGACGAAGGATGTGGATTAGTTGCTCCAGTCCAGGTGGTATTGGGTGACAAGAAGGATACTCCATTGTGATGGTTACTGGGATTGGAGGGAGGACTGGTGTTGTGTAGGGATAGGGTACAGGAAATCTGTTTGCGGACTATGTCAGGAGGGTAATGTCCGTCTGTGAAGGCCTTTGTGAGGCCTCCGGCATAATGGATAAGGGATTTCTCAACCCTGCAAATAAGCTCTCCAGGGGTGGCAAGGCAGTATGGTAGGGATTTTTTGATGTGGAATGGATGGTAGCTTTCAAAGTGCAGGTACTGTTGGTAACTGATAGGTTTAATGTGGATGGATGTGTGACTGGAGCTGTCAGTGAGGTGCAGGTTAACATCCAAGAAAGTGACTTCCCAGGTTGAGAAGGACCAAGTGAACTGATGGGGGAGAAGGAGTTGAGGTTTTTAAGGAACAAGGATAGGGTGTCATGGCCCTGAGTCCAAATGATGAAAATATCATCAGTGAACCTGAACCAGACCAGGGATTTGGGGTTTTGGGAGGCTAGGAAGGTTTATTCTAGATGGCCCATAAATAGGTTGGCATAGGAGGGTGCCATACGGGTGCTCATGGATGTGCTACGGATTTGATTGTATACTTTTCCTTCAAAGGAAAAGTAATTGTTGGTTAGGATGTAAGTGATAAGGGTCATAAGGAGTGATCTATTGGGCTTGGAGTCTGAAGATCATTGAGAAAAGTTGTATTCTAAAGCAGCAAGACTGAGGCATGTGGGATATTGGTGTACACCAAAGAGGCATCAGCAGTGGCAATTAAGGATCGAAGCAGTAAAGGGGTGGGGATGGTGGAGAGTCTGTGAAGGAAGTGGTTGAAATCATGGATGTGGGAGCCTAATTTTTAGACAATTGATAAGAGTTTCTGGTCATCAAGAGATGAAATATATATTAGCATCACAGTACTAATGTTGCAGAGCACAGATTAGTACAGGAAAATTGGCATGACAAATATCACATCTAACTATACTATTTATTGTGTAACACCTAACTAGTCCAGAAACTGTGGCAAAATGTTATTATCATACAACTCAGTGTGAACAACTTGTTAAATGCCACAAACTCTTGATACTATGATTGATAGCTGGTAACTTATGTATTTTTGTCAAAATAGGAGGAAGAAATATACTCACTGTTTCCACAACACATAGAAGTCCAACATTGTTATTCTGCAGTGCATCCTGTAATGTCACATCACAATCTGACAGCTTCATAGCAACATTCTGCATCCTGTGACTGCAGCATTCATCAGCCAATTAAAGACTCCTACGTTACTGACCATGCGGGCCCAACTAAAAAACACACGACCAAACATCCGCACCAGCTCAGAGCATCATCAGTCACACATCTGTGCTGTATCATTTACTGTCCAATATGTCTTAACTCACTTCCACACTCACAGCCTAAAATGCCCTCTAGCAGTCAGTTAAGAAGGCTTGATTCACATGCATATGCAAACCAACTGGTTGAAGAGTTAAAATCTATGCATCAGAGATGCCTAGGTAGGTGAGATCATTATGAACGTTTCAGCTATTAAGTTGGTATACCTGTTTCTACTTTGGGGTTGCATTCTAACAGTGTGTGTCCTCAAAATGACAGACTCTGGCTCTCTTTTTGAACAATCTGTCTACTTCCCCTCCGCAACAATAGTGGAGGCATTTGACAAGGAAATTCATACAATATACACAAAAATAAATGAATAAATATAAGCACTGCTAAAAAGTTTAGAAAATTGTTCACAAACTTATAGTCATGCAAGCATTGACCTAAAATGCAAATTTATAAATTTTGACAGCTGATGAGTCACAGTATATCTCTGTAACAGAATCTCACCATAAAACTGGCAAGGATGGTGAACAGGGGCAAGTCAATACCAGGAAATAAAGTCTTTGCAAATTTCATTCCATGTATTCAGTTAGACAATAACTCTGGTTCACACATGGTATCTACTAATGTTAAAAATTGAAAGAGAACAGTGTTGACAGTTAAAGAAGCATGTGATCGACTTAGAGCCGGGTCAGCCAAACATTGCACACTGTGCAGAGGTGCAGGAGTGCTGCACAGGTGTGCACATGTGAGGCAGCAAACAACATCATCACCTGTTATTAGACACGTGTATATCATGAATGCCAACAGCTCCACTTCCTGGTTTATGCGGTACAAAATTGTTTATCCCTGGGGGTTGAAATGTGCAGTACATCAGCTGTGACATGCACTCTATGACCCGGAAGTTGCACATGTTCAGCAGCACCGCATGTGTGCAGAATTTCTGGCTGGCCCTGACTTAAAAGGGATGACAGAACACAAGGATTGAGGAATCAACAGGAAAGCATTCAGATCCCCAATCCATCTTTATCATTTATCCAACAAGTAACCGCTGATTCAATGTTCACAAGGACATCTAGTACGTGGTTCACAGAAAAGGGGATGAGCTCTCTACAATTTCCCTCTGTACTCTAATAAGACCATATATAGCGGTGTTGACTCATTCGGCATGGAATCTCATTGTCATAATTAGAAGCGTCTTCATTGATGAGGCCCACTTTGAGTTGAGCCCTGATGACAACTGAAGACATGTCTGGAGATTTCCTGGGCAGCTGTTTGTTGCCAATCTGGCTGTCACCCACCTATTACCTGTCATATGAACTGACAGCCACCAATGGTGGCCTAGGGCGCTATTTCATTTCATAATAGGACCCCTTTGATTGTCATCCACAGCATCCTTACTGCATAATGGTACGTCTATGGTATTCTAAAACCTGTGATTTACGCTTAAAGGAAAGCCATTCTTGGCATACATTTCAGCAAGGTAAACTCCCACACACAGGGCAGGAGTTTCTGCTGCTTCCTTTGTGCATTAAAAACCCTACATTGGCCAGTAATGGTGCTGAATCTTTCCCCAGCTGAGAATGTTTGAAACATTATGGGCAGGGCCAACCAGCAAGTTCAGGATTTTGATAATACACAGTGCCGGTAAAAAAGAAAAAAAGTAATATACCTGGAAAGATGACATTAATTTTGATATGGTGAAGGCATATGCCACCTAGGGGTTAGTAGATGTACTGATAATGGTTTAAACATTGTCTGCCAACAAATAGCATTGTAACATAGCTGTGTGTACCCTTTAATAGGAAATGTTAAAGACAAAAGCCTTAGTTTGATATTAATGTGCAAAGTAAACAGGTACCTCTCCACAGCTAATGGAGTGAGTTCGAAGGGTGCCAAATTGTTGATCACCCCACTTGCATACAATTGATTATTTGTGTGTCTATAGGCAAGTGTATGATAGTACTTTTGGTACTTTTAACTGTGTGATATTTTGTGTCGTCATTGGAATCAAATTTAAAGCTGGGATAACAGTTCTTCCATTTGAATTTAGTTGTTGACAGGCTTTTATCTGCTCCATTCTTTGTCATGATTTAACCCAAATTCTTTGACCACATGAGTGTTGTTATTTGTTTGCAAAGTTATCCTTCCTGGAATATTTTAGTTTTTTTAAGGTTATGATGTATTTTAGTGAAGTATGTGACTGCCTTCTGTAATAATGTTACATTTTTTTTTTTGTGATGTTCAGTGACCCAGGTTCCTTTTGATGTTTCAATACATATTGAGACCTTGTTCATGGACATTTTCATTTGCTATACTCCTCTTGTATGATTTATGAATAGGTCCAAAAAGCAACAGTTCTTGCAGACATTTAAAAAATTGTATTCTGTTGATATTCTGTGAATACTACAATCAGAAATGGAGAACAATTTGTGTTATGTGCAGTATGTGGGTGTGATATTACAGTTGAACTAGTATCTGATTTGCACTGTGTATTATATTATTTCTTGCCTGTGTTACATTAAATGATTTTTGTTGTATGTAGCATTTTTCAATTATTGCACATTTGCTTAATTCATCAAGGAAGTCCTGTTATGTATGCTCCAAACCAATTCTTCCTGTATTATGGCCTCTGTAGGACTATGGGAAGCCTCTCCATGGATTGCATTTTTCTATTCTCCTCCCAGAAACTCTTCATGCTTTCTCTTCTTCTCTCTCACTCTTCTTCTGAGATCTTCAATATCCTCCTTTCTTGTCTGCTCCATTTATGTTTTTCTATCCTTCTCATGTATCCTTCCCTGTCCTCAGTCTCCAGCATATTGGTCAGCATATACTAGCTTCTCCAGTTTTTCATCTTGATCTCCAGTTCCAACCAATATTTCTGGAGCTCAACAGTCAACTTTTTTCCTGTTGTTTCCCATACTCTTTTCATCATTCTGTCCATATTAATTCTAATTACATGTGCCACAAACATTGCTCTTCTGAGTCTGATTTCTCCTGATATTGTTCTGTCTTTGTAGATTTCTTCTCTAGGTCTTTGCATCCATCTCTCACTACCTTAAGTAGTTCCTTCATCTTCAGAATCAAATCAAAGTCACAAGGACTTAAGTCCGGGGAGTATGATGGATGGCATAGTACTTTCCAGTCAAATCGACTGAACACAGCAGCCACAGCTTGCACTGTATGCACCTGTGCATTGTCATGCAAAATGATGGGTGGGTTGGGCAGAAAGTTTTGCTGCTTCCTTCACAAAGCTGGCTGCAGGTGATGCCACAAAAACAGACAGTAATAATCTTGATCCAACTGTATTGTTCTTGTTATGAAAACATAGTGACACTGTTCTGTTAGATTGCTCACTCACAAGTGTCTGTGTTTCCCTCGATTGTGTGCATGCTGCTGAGGTGGCACGGGCGAGTCCATTTGCTTGGAGATAGGATAAGTATTCAATCTGTGCTATCAGTGACAATAGTAGATACCATTGCGTAGTGTCTCCACAGAATTGTTGCCACTATTTAAGTTCCAACTCTCATATATCTCGTATATGGTTATACAGAAGGCTCACCTCATTGTCTTTATCTTTTATGTAGTTCCTTCATTGCTTCTGTTTCCTCCTGTTTTATATTCTCCCACATATTTAAATTTCTCAGCCTTTTCACGGATCCTTCAGGTGTTTCCCAGTCTAGAGTGGCATTCAGTGTCTGTGTCTTCTTATAGGTGATCCCCTGTCCTACTTTCTGGCTATCTTGCTTCAGTTGTCAAGTTGTGTCCCTGAATCTTCTTCCATCTCACCTACAAGCCCTGTATTGTCTGCACAGCCTAGACAGTCTACTTAGGCTCCAAACCAATATTCACACCTGCTGCAGTTTAGCATGGATATCTTGTTGTTTGTTATGCTCTTGTTGATTGTTATGCTCATTGGCCTAAGATGCAAGTAGATATGCTTTCATTGAAGTATCCTGTTTAAAGCTTGAACGATTGTATTTGGTATCCAATAACATTTATATTCTCATCAAAAATCGTTAGATTTTGGGTGCGCATGATTTCCACTGATAGTATTTTTCAAAATCTGCCAGTTTTGCATATAAGTTGGAAGTGCTGTGTCAGATGTACAATGATACTAGTTGCAATGGTCATGTGTATGTTCTTACACCAGTAAATGAAATTCTGGACATTCACACAACACAGACAAGTGACAAAATCATCATATTGTAATGGCAGCAGTGACAGATCATAAAGCTACTACAGCACATATAAGAGGGTTTATGAGCCCAGAACTATCAACATGAGATTCTGCCAACCAGTTTCTAGCAGTGGAACTACAAGCATGCACCTTTCTTCCACTCTCACCACATGATTCACCTGCATGGGTTAACTGGTGTCATCAGAAGATCACTTGGAAGGTGGAACAGCAGACCTTGTCTTCAGCAATGAAAGCAGATTCGAGTGATGGTTGTTTGCCTATACAATGTAGACCTCATGAGTGCTGTCCCATAGAGTGCATGTGTTCAAGGCACTCTGGCCTCATCTCAGGCCTTATGGCTTGGGGGGGCAATAAGCTACAACTCTCATTCCCCTCTAGTGTTAGTGAACAGAATACTAACAAGTGCTATATATAAGCAGAAGGTTTAAAATCCTGTAATTTTGCCTTTCTTGCAACTGAAAGGTGATGTGTTGTTTCATCAAGATAAAACTCACCAACGGACTGCACATGAAACTAAATGTGCTCTGAATGATGTGCAGCAACTTCTCTTGTGAATATGATCTCTGGACTTGTTGCCAATTGAGAACATGTGAGATACAGCGGGATGACAACTGACACGTGCGACTCTTCAACCCACAACTGTTGCAGAATTATGTGAACACATCAAGCAGGTTTGGAATAATATACCACAGAACAGTATTTGCCATCTATATGATCAAAGGAATGCCAGAATTCGTGCACTGATATCTGTGGAGGCTACACAATGTACTAATATGGGTGTTTCAACAAGGTGGACAACTTGTACCTCAGTACAACTTAAGATATTGATATGTAAATGAAATCTTTTCATGTATTCCATTAAACACTGTTTAAAAAAAAAGGTCATCCAACAACTCTATCAATCAGTGCCAACCCAAATTACTGTTTCCATAAGGGACAGATATGGACCAATGTGTTAATGAGTTGCTAAAATCTTTTCTCTTGAATAAGTTCTAATGGTGTTACTCACCATTTGTACCACATTTTAAAGGTGTTTTCATAAATAAAAGTCATACATCATCTTATGTCTCGGTTGTTCAGTGGTTCAGTGGTAGATCCAGTAGTTTGAATAGCTCACCTGCCTGTATTTTATTATGAAAGCATCAGGTTCTAAACTGTTACACCATTAAATGTGATCATGTTAATTAACCAAGTTATTTATTTAAGTATTAACATACACAAAGAAAATTTACATCTTCAGAGTTGAACAAAATGAATGCTGTAGTAAAACTGACTGAACACTTCAAAGGCATACTAATGACTGACTGATTAATAACTGACTGTGACTGACTAAATACAAAAATAAGACTGCCTGTGTTCATGCCAATGCATGCATATTAATACAATATATTAATTTCTAGAACATTCTAGAACAAGGAAGTTGCAACAGTACATATTAAATAGTTTGTTCATGGAACATAAATGAATCTTTCATAAAGAAGATATACACAAAATTATGACCAATAATAAAGATAGTAATTTTGTATCAAAACAAAACAGAAATTAAGATCGTAAGTAGTTTACAATTAGAGCAGTAATTGCATTTGTGGACATTATTTAAAATAATTAAATTAAAGTAGTTATACAGTTTTAAGGTCAGCAAAGAATTGGAGTCAGGTCATTACATTACAAAAGACATCAGATTTAGAAAAATCACATTATTGTATAATATTAATACTACAATTTTTACAAACATAAACATTGTAATTAAATAATATAAAATACCTTGCCTTTGATGCAATTAAACAGTCTTGTATCATATTATAATGTTTTATGATTAGATGAGTGGTTATGCATAAGGAAAGGCATGTTTCTGTGTGGTATCGAACAGTTCATGTATCCAAACAAGCGGAATCTTATGGAGTATATTCATTATAAAGTCATCCAATTTTCCTGAAGTTTTAATCATTTTTTTATCTTTACATGTACATAACATGCAACAATTTCTGTCCTATTTTAATAATTCCATCTTCGATGCACCATTTTTGTTGACTTAGAATGTGTTTGGTTGTTAATGATTTCCAACAATGGCTAGCATGACAAGACTTAACAATTTTTAAAGATTCTCAAAAGAGTAGCATGCAGTGTTGATAAAAAGCTTATACCTGAGCAGGCTGGGTTCAGAATAGGAAATTCATGTTGGTGTCAAATCCTCAATTTAAGACATTACATAAAGGATGGTTATGAGAAGAAAATGGTGACAGGAGCAGTTTTCATAATGTTATCTGCTCCCTTTGACACAGTAAATCACCATAAATTGCTTGTGAAGATATATAGGCTGACAAATTATTTGCAGCTCACAAGTATTGTAAAGACCATACTCCAAAACAGAAGGCTTTCTCTCACTTAACAAGGGAAGAAAAGCATCTGGAGAGACCAAAAAATGATTAGTTCTAGGATAATGTGCTATCCTCCATTCTGTATAATATTCATGCAAATGATCTGTCAGAGCTTGAGGGTGTAACTAATTTTATTTATGCATATGACAGCACTTTGTGCCCAAGGAAGAATTTTTGAGGTGATGGAAATGTCATGAAAATCAGCATTGAAAATACTTGCACAGTACTACGGAGGAAACCACCTAAAAATAAATTCAGAGAAAATCCAAGAGTGTGCCTTTCACCTGTGGAAGAGGGGGGCAAACAGGAAGATGAATATTGTATGGCAAGGCATAAATCTCAAACATTGTACTAATCCATCTACCGAGGAGAAAGCTAGACAGAAGTATCATTTTCAGTATTACTGCCAGATGCTGAAGGAGGTTCACCTTTGGGAACTCAACTGGAAGTCTTGCAAACAACTGCTCAGGCACTTCCATATTCACCTATAGTGAAACAAATTTCAGTATGAGTAGCCTCCTCACATGTTAAACAAGTGGATGTTGTGCTGAATGAGTCGGTCCATATAATTACTGGTTCCCTGAAACCTTTATCAGTTCATAAGAATAACAGATTTGTTGGAAAAGTGCCTCCACACATAAGGTGCACAGTGATAGGAGAGAATAAGAAGGTTAAACAGACGATTGACACACAGCATCCATTGTACAATCGACCAATCACTAACACATTTAATTCAGAGAAATAAACATTTTGAGCATGCAGTCTGAATCACACCGTGTAGATAAGTGGAAAGAGTCTGTTCCAATAGATTTTGATTCTCAGATCAAGGGAATACTGGCATGTCAGTATGAATAACTACCATATTTACTCGTGTAATCTTCACCCTACGTATTTTGTGCACCCTAGTTTTTAAAACCGATTTTTGTACTTTTTAAATCCTCGGTATTTTGTGCATCCTAATTCTTTAGATTTTCTATTTTTTTTTTTTTTATTTTTTTTTTTTTAACTTGGTAAAGTTTTCTGTTGTACGATATTTATGAAATGACATGGATTGTAGGAGCTGTGGTTAAGTGTTATCACGATCCGTTCCCAGTGTAGAATATGCTGTAGTTGCTAATTGTTATGACTGTTACGAGGCTACGAGTGGACATAAACATTCCCCCTCCTGCCAACCTCTCGCATGGCAGCACAGCCAACAGACTTCTTTTCAGAACCAAATACCGTATATGCAGAGTTTGCTCAGCATCCTTGAGTGTACATGCATGTTAATGTGAGTGTGTATTAATTAAACAAAACTTTTCTGAAAGCTTTACAAACCTTACCTTAATTTGTTCCTGTCGGCTGCCCCTCATTTTCTGCATATAGTGCCCAATATGGTTTTAATGCCTCCTACTGTAACCACGCCATACTAAAAACTATGCTTATCATAGGTTTCTTTTGATATGGTAAAAATAAGGCACGAAAGGAATATTGTGTATGTGAAAGCTATTTATTAAGAAGTTTTAATGTGATAGTACACATAGCGAAAAATATGTTATTGAAAGTTACAGTGCAATTTCATGCTACTATAGTGCTACAATACAGTACTTATAAAACGTTGGCGATCAGGGGTGGGGGGTGGGGGGAACCTTGCAGCCAATTACCATAGGTAGTTTTTTCCATAAAATCTCGGGCGAACTGCCGGATGTCCGTAACTTCTTGCCACGATAATTCGGCGCAGTCTTCTGGCCATCTTCAGGTGAGTACCGCCGAAGTACTGGCGAAGACGCACTGAGCGGTGCTATTTATGCCCAATTCAGCCGACATTACGCATGCGCGTACCTAGCGTGCGTGTTCACTACAGCTACGTACGCTGCTCCGAGCGCCCTCCGTGGTGGAGGCTTGCCGCTTCGATATCAGATCGATTCTCATCGCCATTCAGTTGCAGGAAACTACGCCGACTACGTAGTTTTTCAATGACAGGATTCCATGCAGCATTTATTTGGAAACCGCTGTCTCGATTGATAAGAGTCTCACTGTCAGACAATCTTATTTCCACAGCTTCATTAATAATTGAGCTCCAAAAGTTTGATGTATGGGCCACAATTCTCGTTTCATTGTATTTCATTGAATGGCCTGTGGAAATACAATGTTCGGCGATTGCGGATTTGGTGGGTTGGAGTAGCCGAGTATGACGCTGATGTTCCACGATGCGGTCCTGCACAGTGTGCGTCGTCTGTCCTATATATGACTTGGTGCACTCGCACGGAATCCTGTAAACACCTGCTTTACGCAGCTCCAGATCGTCTTTGACAGAACCCAACAGCGATGAAATTTTAGGAGGAGGGCAAAAGATGACTCTTACTTTATGCTTTTTTAGTATTCTGCCTATCTGTGATGAAATGTTCCCAATATATGGGAGATAAGCAGTCGATTTGAAAGCCTCTTCTTCTTCTTCCTTGTTCTGTCGTTTGGAGGCGTGCATCGCTCGATTTACTTGCTTCCTTGTATATCCATTCTTTAGGAATACTGCCTGCAGGTGTTCCAGTTCCGTGTGAAGGCTGTTGGCATCAGATATGGTATGGGCTCGATGGATTAAAATCTTGAGGACACCCATTGTTTGTGCTGGATGGTGGCAACTAGTAGCTTGTAAATACAAATCTGTATGAGTGGGCTTCCTGTACACCGAATGACCAAGTGAGCCATCACTTCTGCGCCGCACGAAAACATCTAAAAATGGCAAACAACCATTTTTCTTGATCTCCATAGTAAACTTTATGTTTTCATGTATGGAGTTCATATGATTTAAAAAGTCTTGGAGACGTTCCACGCCATGAGGCCACACTATAAAAGTGTCGTCGACGTATCGCCAAAACACTGTTGGTTTAAAAATAGCTGACTCAAGTGCTCTCTCCTCAAAATCTTCCATAAAAAGATTGGCCACCAGGCCACCAGATTGGCCACCATGGCGACTCCGTCGGATTGTTCATAAAATTCGTTGTTAAATAAAAAATATGTAGAGGAGAGCGTGTGCTCAAATAGCGCTGTAATGTCCTCACCAAACATGTTGCCAATGAGGTGTAGTGAGTCCACAAGAGGCACCTTTGTAAACAGTGAAACCACATCAAGACTGACCAACAAGTCGTTCCTTTGCAGCTGAAGTGATTGAAGTCTGCTGATAAAATCATTGGAATTCTTTATATGATGTGGACACTTGCCTACTACAGGTTTGAGCAAAGACGCCAAGTATTTAGTCAGGTCGTAAGTGGCTGCTCCAATATTGCTCACAATTGGACGTAATGGCACACTTTCCTTGTGGATCTTAGGCAGTCCGTATAGCCTAGGTGGAACTGAACTGCTTGGTTTCAGTCTCTTTATGACCTCCTTCGGTAGAGAACTATTTGATAGAAGTACAGCTGAACTGTCATTGAAAAACTACATAGTCGGCGTAGTTTCCTGCAACTGAATGGCGATGAGAATCGATCTGATATCGAAGCGGCAAGCCTCCACCACGGAGGGTGCTCGGAGCAGCGTACGTAGCTGTAGTGAACACGCACGCTAGGTACGCGCATGCGCAATGTCAGCTGAATTGGGCATAAATAGCACAGCTCTGTGCGTCTTCGCCAGTACTTCGGCGGTACTCACCTGAAGACGGCCAGAAGACTCTGCGCCGAAATATCGTGGCAAGAAGTTACGGACATCCGGCAGTTCGCCCGAGATTTTATGGAAATATCTGTACGCCGGGAAAGCTTTAAACGTCATACCATAGGTAGTAATCAGAAACTGACTACCTATACATTACTGAGTTTCTTGCTCCCTGTTCATTTTCATTTGTTAAAAGCTATAGCTTGGCTTTTGTTTTATCAGTTGCTGATCAGTTTTGGGTAAAATCCAAGTTTATGAGCCGTCTTGTTGTTGTCGTGTAGATGTTGGCAGGGGCACGAAGCAGCCAATCAGGAGTCACATTCACTTGGCCAATAAGAAACAGCTTTAATGTTTATGGTTTGTAAACAAATCGCCATAGTGCAAATAGAGGCATTAAATCAAGATTTACGTTCTGAAATGGAGAGAATAAATAAAAAAAGCTCTTCCTGCTCTATGATTGACAAGTTCAATAGACATGAAACAATCAATCTTATTGGTTTTAATGCTAGTAAATATTTCACTGTATGTAACTTATTATTTATTAAGAAAAAAAATAGATGTAGATTACTCACCAGGCAAAGGAGCACAGGTATTGATAGTAGCACAAATAAATAACACACACACACACACACACACACACACACACACACACACACACACAAACCCAAGCCTTCGCAACCCAGTTGCTTCTTCAGGCAGAAGGGAAGGAGAGAGAAAAGGAAATGATGAGGGTTTTAAAGGAGGGGGTAAGGAGCCATTACAATCCCAGGAGAGGAAAGACTTACCTTGGGAGAAGAAAAGGAAGATAAACAAGTACACACACACCCACACATTTGCACAGACACAAACACACCTAGGCAGACATACTGTAGAAAGCAGCATCTTTGGGTTTCTATAGTTTCTATAGTATGTCTGCCTAGGTGTGTTTGCACCTGTGTAAATGTGTGGGTGTGTGTGTACTTGTTTACCTTTCTTTTCTTCTCCCAAGGTAAGTCTTTCCTCTCCCAGGATTGTAATGGCTCCTTACCCCCTCCCTTAAAACCCTCGTCATTTCCTTTTCTCTCTCCTTCCCTTCTGCCTGAAGAAGCAACTGGGTTGCGAAAACTTGCGTTTGTGTGTGTGTGTGTGTGTGTGTTTTATTTATTTGTGCTACTATCACTACCTGTGCTCCTTCGCCTGGTGAGTAATCTTCATCTATTTTTTATACATATTTTTCCTGCTAGGAATTTTTCATCTATAATATATGTAACATATTACGTATTCAGTGAATATTATTCAGTGAATTGAAAAGTTATTGAAAACACATCTTTGAGGTTCCATATGCAGCATGCTGAGAAATAGCCTGAGTAAACTTACATTTTTTTAAAATTCCCCATGTATTTTGCATTTCGTGCAGTGGAATTTCAAGACTTTTTTTTGTCCAAAAAAGTGCGCAAATTACGCGAGTAAATATGGTATATGATAAATGGAGAACATTGAATTGTCTGAGATCTGGGGTTTTAAGATATTGGAGCTGTGATACAGCTCAGACTGAAAGCATTTGCTCATCTGCAGAAATATGGACATTTCTTGCATACAACAAGATTTGATTTTAACTATAGAGGCTGTTAACTTATGGAAGAGTGGTATATAGACCTTCTCTGGACATAGAAAGTAAGTACTTGTTTTTACTGGTCTTAAGCTGCTAATTTCCATTTTCAATTGTATGTCAGAACTTTAATTCATACACCATTGTCAACACACTTTTTTGTTGGTACCCGTGGCAAGTAGATTAACTAAGCTTCCTGTGACCATTGCAATATCCAATATTTTTTATTTCTCTGCACTTTGTCCCTAATGAATTGCTGGTTCTTGAAATCTGACATTTCACATGTCATTCCCATGGATAGAAAGGCAATGTGAGTACCTATAGTTCAAAGAGTTCGTTAGATGGTGTGTTTACAAACATATTCAAACTGTGAGCTACCTTCTTGGTAGTAACTGGACAGCAGAGCATTTAAGCTACACATTGAGGATGGCTTTGGCCTGGTATATGGAATTTGGACACACTACCTCTAATACAGTTGGGGATCTACACCATTCTAAGAGATGACTTGGGTTGCTTGTTAAACTAGTGTGTTATTGGTAATTAAGCATTATGGATGCATTTTTTTCATCCACGTCTAAGCTGGGCTTACCCGTGGCAGATTCCAATGCTTTCTTGCACAACTTGCAATCCCACATGCATTATCTTTTGCTAAAGAATACTGTTTCACACAGCATCAGACTCATTTTTGTTAACAAATATTTACTCAGGTGTGATATTTATCTCTCCATGGAATACATACCCCTTTAAGATCATAGACCTCATTGATAAAACATTTTTAAGTGATTGGAACAAGAGAGAAGATACAGTATCTGTTGAGCATCTCAAGCCTACTTACACAGAAGACAATCTGTCAGTAGGAATGGCAGAGCCATCAGATCTGCTTACTGTGAAACATATCAGATGTGAGTCGAGAACCCTTAGTAAACTATTTTGTATACACATTGTACAGCAGGCTGGTAAATTGTAGCTACTCATTGGCTAGAGGAGCTCCTAAGTTTTATAAGTCTGTTCATGCTAAGTAATTGCAGTGACAAAATCTGTGATGTGGTGCAAGACCTTCTGAATTAATAAAGGACATGGAGGATATGTTTATATGACCACATTGAGAGACAGGGCCAAAATATGTAGAATGGAAGCATTAAAATAAAAATTCATCTGTGATATCAATGTATCTGCAGATTTATCATCTTATGTTACATGCTACTGTCATATTTGTTCATTATATGATCAAAGTATTTTACTCTGTGAGTAGTGAATTTAAAACAAAGTGTTAATTGTTTATAAATCACGTTTGTATATGAAGTGGAATTAGTTAATCATTTCCATGCCATAACTTCTGAAACCACAAAATCATATTATTTCATTCATTTTCTTCACATCATTATGATGACTAAATAGATATTGTGGAATTATTAAGAGATATGAAGAGGATTTCACTCACTGTTCCTTGAGTTGTACAGTAGAAATAAAAACTTGATTTTGCTGGTGATTACCAGTACCGAAATTGAGCTACAGTGGATTATGTGTGACTGTTAAAGTAAATTACACAGTTCCGAAGAAATGGTGCAGGATATGAAGGAAGTAAAAATTATCATACACTTTAGAGTTATGACATACTACCTGTATTTGTTTATTAAATATTGTTACACTTTTGTGCACAGTTTTTGTGTGTGGCAGATTAGTTACAGGTTTTTATTCTTGAAAATATACCTAAGCTGAATAGGACTTTTAACATTTTTTCAACCTCTCCACAGATACAACAACTACAAGCAAATATTGATGCTCGGAGAAAGGAGATCGATAACTTACAGGAAAAAGAGGCACAGTTATTGACTACTCTTAATGAAGCACTGGTTGAGGAACCTTTTGCAGATTTTCTTCGAAAGATATACAAAAAGAAGTACAAAGCACCAAAGATCAAAGATGATGAGGGTAAAGTAATGGCATTTCCTCTACCATACAGTTTCTTGTAGTTTTGATTTCAACTACAACATAATCATTGTATGAAAAACTGTTGAATAGGTTTGTGAATATTAACTGATGATCCTACCTCCATGGTAACCACAGACATTGCTTGTCTGCCTCAGCGATAGAGATAGCCATAGAGGAGCATATCTGTGGCAAGGCCAGACAAACTTGTGGTTCCTGAAGAGGGACAACAGTCTGGATGATTGATTGAGCTGGCCTTGTAACATCAGCTAACATGGCTTTGCTATACAGTTACTGTGAATGGCTGAAAGTAAGGGCACATTATAGTTGTTACTTTTTCTGGGGACATGCAGCTCTACTCTACGAATCTATGATGATGGCATCTTCTTGGGTAAAATATTTTGGAGGTAAAATAGTCCTCCATTTGGATCTCTGAGTTGGGACTGCTTACGAGGTTTTCATCATTAGAAAAGACAACACTGGCATTCTGTGGATCGGAGCGTGGAATGTTAGATCCCTTAATTGGGTAGGGAGGTTAGAAAATTTAAAAAGGGAAATGGGTTGGTTGTTGTTAGATATAGTGGAAAATAATGAAGTGGTAAGATGAACAGGATTTCTGGTCAGTTGAGTTCAAATTCATAAATGCAAAATCAGTTTGGGGTATTACAGGAATAGGCCAACTAAATATTGCCGCGAGACCCCAAGTTAACCAATTGCCAGTGTGGCACAATGGATACCATCACCGATTGCGGTGCAGGTCATTGGTTCAGTGCCATCTACCAACAAAAATTTATTTCTTTGTAATTATCATTTCCAGAATGTTCTGTATGTTTCTTATGTTCACTTGTACTTTCTACATGTTTCTTATGTTAACTATTCTTCTAATTTCTGGTACATTCTGTCTGTGTATAAATAGCAGAGCACTCTGCCCAAGAGGCAGTCAGTGCTGCACGTATGTTTCAGTTCACAATACACCTGCTTTCAGTACAAGTGCTGTGTTCATTTGACAACCCTGCCTTTGAAGTTAAGCCTGCTTCCATTCCAATGCAATATTGTTTGGTGGAGGCACCGGGTATCCTGTGCAACAGCTGCATCACTGTGGCTCCAATTAGGCAATGTAAAAGCTGTCGCTTACACAGACTAGAACCAGAATACAAGGGATATACTGAGTACATCCTTCCAAAAGTTCATATCATCAGAAGAACCATAGACATGCAACCAGCGGTAAGCCAGCTGCACATCAGACACCCGACGGTGTTCTCTGGAGACACTGGACAGGACCCCAACAAATGGCTAAAAAGGTTCGACTGAATCGCCAAGTACAACAGGAGGGATCATACAATGTGCTTGACCAAGGTTTATTTCTACCTGGACAGAACAGCCCAGCAATGGTTTGAAAACAACAAAGAGATGCTGAATGTCTGGGAAACGTTCCAGATGGAACTTAAGAAGACATTTGGAAACCGCCAGCAACAAATCCGCTCAGTGGAAGAACAACTGAAGAACTGGGCCCAACGACATGGTGAGCCAACACAGTCATACATACAGAATGTTTTGGCCCTGTGTAACATAGTCAGTCCAAATATAACTGAGGCGACAAAATTACACGTCTGATGAGGGGTATTGCAGAAGACATGTACCAAGCTCTCCTGATAAAAGACGTCACTACGATGGTGCCAGCATATTGAATAGATGCAACAAAGGAGGGTTGGACGAAAGAATTATGACAGACTCCACAATGTAGTCCCTATGGCCATTGTGGAAGACCAGCATGACTTCGCTTCTCTCATACAACAAGTTGTGAGAGAAGCCGGGACTATTAGACTGAGCAAGCATCACCTTATGGCCATGGATGTAAGCTCTGTAAGTCACAAGGGAGCTGATGCCACTGAGGAAGAGGTATTTCAGACATTATCTCCTGTCTGTCCCACCAGTCACACCTGACGTGAAGAATGGCATTGTCCTGCTATGACTTATGGTGCAGCCACCAAACAGCAGCCTATGAACCGGTCGACGTGGCCACAACCAACTCGCCTGGCAACTATGACGCCCCACAAAAGAACAGACATCTAGAGGACAGAAGACAACACCACTGTGTTTCCGCTGTGAGCACCCTTGGCATGTCATACGCTACTGCAGAGAGAGAAGGCAAGTATTCGACAATTATTTTACTGTAAGACGTCAGCTATCAGAGCAGTTCTATCCCATACAATCATCTCCTGATGAGTTCAGTTGACATATGGGAAGAAGCCTATCGCCGTACCCTGGACGAGGCCGCTCCTCAAAGCGCCATTGCTCTTTCACTGTTGCCGTACAGAGGTACCAACTCCTTCCCTAGCCACCACTCCCCTAGCCGCCGCACCCAGGAAAACTAAGCAAGGTGACTATCTACGGAGGTGAGGCCGCTGCAGATCAAAATCCTCCCTGGACAACAGTCGCTAAGATTTCGGGAAATCCCATCAATATCATTATCAATGGCCAGCCTGTTGGCCTGTTGGCCTGTGGCACTAGTTGATTCAGGACCTTCTTTCTCTGTATTGTTGGATAAATACCACCACACACTAAAGAAGACAATGTTCTGTGATACAGGGGCAACTGTGCTGAAGGTTGTAAATGGAAAGTATGTCCAGCCAGCAGGAACTTGTGTCACAAGAATAACCATCAACAACAGGACCCAGCTATTTGAATTTGTCGTTTCAACAGAATGTAGTGATAATGTCATCCTCAGATAGGAGTTCCTTCAGGCATCCCAAGTTATCATTGACTGTGGAAGATCTGAGCTGCAAATTGAAAAAGTCGTCCCAACGGGTACACATAATGCAGAATATTCTGGGAAGTTATTTGCCATTGACAATGTGATGATCCCACCATTGACAATGAGAAGAGTTCCAGTCACAAACACAGATGACCGGTTAAACTGTGAAGTGCTTGTCGATAGTAAAAAGTTTATTAGGCTCACAAAAGAAATTTACATACCAGCAGCTATCATAAGCATTACCGTTGGTCAAGGAGAGATTTGGATCACTAATTGTCATGAGCAGTCACAACTTATCCCCAAAGGAAAGTGTATCAGGAGATCTGAGCCAATCCAGGATGGTGAGCTCAATGTCATCAACGAAGACCCATGCTCTGCTGTTAGTACAGACAACACACTGGAGGAAACAACCATAGAACTGACAATAGGGCCCGGACTGACCTAGGAACAATGCCAGCAGGTGTTAGCTATACTACACCAATTTTCGGGTGCATTCAGGAAAAAGTAAGATGAAATCGACCACAATAAGGCACCATATCAATACTGGGGATCATCCGCCAATTAGCCAGCATTGTTATAGAGTGTTGCCAGCTGAAAGACAGATAATTCAGTAGGAATTGGAGAAGATGTTGCACAATGACATTATTCAACCTTTGGAGAGTCCTTGGTCATCTCTGGTGGTCCTCAGAAAGAAGAAGTATGGCACTTGGCGATTCTGTGTCAACTATCGGCGTCTGAACAAAATCACAAAGAAAGATGCCTACCCATTGCTGTACATTGATGACACCTTAGACTGCTTGAAAGGAGCTACATACTTCTCAACTATGGACATGTAGACAGGTTACTGGCAAATTGAGGTTGATGAAGCTGACAGGGAGATGATGGCTTTTATTACACCTAATAGCCTCTATGAATTCAAAGTAATTCCATTTGGATTATGTAATGCTGCAGCCATACTCGAACGCATGATGAACAACTTGCTTCGATACCTTTAGTGGACAATGTGCCTTTGCTATTTAGATGACTTTGTCGTTTCCTCAAAAACATTTGAAGAACACCTGAGTCACCTGTCAACTGTGTTCAGACTACAGGACTCTGCCTCAATCCAAAGAAGTATGTCTTCATAGCCAAAGAGACAAAAATCCTGGGGCATCTAGTCAATGGAGATGATGTGTGTCCTGATCCAGATAAAGTAAGGGCAGTCAGAGAATTTCCAACTCCTCAGCACATTCATGATGCGAGACGTTTTCTCAGGCTGTGCTCATACAACCGACATTTCATAAAAGGATTTTGTAACAAGGCACATCCAATGAAAGGACTTCTGCAGGGAGATGCCAAGTTTTACTAGGATGAGTCAAAATAAAGCACTTTCCGGGCACCTAAGTAGGCTCTAACTTCTGCACCAGTTCTAGCCTTGCACAACGAGAATGTGGAAACTGAACTTCACACAGACGACACTGGTCATGGGATTGGTGCAGTGCTTGTAGAAGTTCAGGAAGGTGCTGAAAAGGTGATAGCCTACACATCAAGAGTACTCTCGAAGTCCGAGAGAAACTACTCTACAATTGAGAATGAATGTCTCGCAGTTATCTGGGTTATCAATTAGTTCCAGCTGTATTTATCTGGCAAACCATTCACCGTCGTGAGAGACCACCATTATTTGTGTTGGCTGACTAGCTTGAAGGATCCATCATGTCGACTACCAAGAGGGACACAAGACTCCAAGAGTACGTCATCACAGTTGTATTCAAGAATGGGCGCAAGCACAAGGATGCTGACTGCCTTTCGAGGAATCCATTAGTGGTACACAACAGCATGAATGAAATTTTAGCACTCACTGAATTAGGTGATGTTATAATTGAACAGCGGGAAGCTACAGCACTATTAAAAACCATAGAGGCCTTGGAGAAATCTGAACCGACCAGTGGAGAGTTCCAACTTATAAATGGAACATTGTATAAGAGCAACTACAATCCACTGGGTTCCAAATGACTACTGGTCATTCCATCTCATCTCGAGCAAGCTATTCTCAAGTATTTTGATGATGCTCTGATATCTGGTCATCTGGGATTTGTGAAGACCCTAGACAGAATCAGACACAGGTATTACTGCAAACGTCTCTACCGATCTGTCAAGCACTATTTGAGTCACTGTAAAGAGTGCCAGTGACGGAAGCAATTGCCACAATTACCTCCAGGGCACCTCGTACCAATTCCACCTGCAGCAGCTCCATTCCACCGAGTTGGGATCAATCTTTTGGGAACGTTCCCGGAGTCAACAACCGGAAACCGATGGATAATAGTCTGCACTGACTACCTCGCACACTACACTGTCACTAAACCTGTGCCGACTGCAGAAGCTCCAGAGATCACAAGATTCATTGTAGAAGGCATTATTTTGAAGCACGGAGCACCACGTGTGATGATATCTGATTGTGGAAAAGTATTTCAGTCAAAACAAGTATCAGAGGTAATGTCACATTTTGACATTGTCCACAGAATGACAACTGCATACCATCCTCAGACAAATGGTCTTACAGAACGTTTTAACAAGACATTAGCAGATATGCTGTTGATGTACGTCAAAGTTGAGCAGGATTGGGATACAATACTACCAGTCCTGACATTTGCTTATAATACCACAAGACAAGACACCACAGGCTTCATGCCTTTTTTCCTGCTCCACGGCCATGAAGCTAAGACGACAATGGATACGCTGTTCCCATACCAGTCAGACATCACTTAGGATGGCTATGTGAAACATCTCATCACCAGGGTCAAAGAAGCAAGACAGCTGACTTGCATACAGACACTGGAGGCCCAGGAGAAGAACCGTCAGCAATATAATGACAAGCACTGACCTGTTGTGTACATCCCAGATCTGGTATGGATTTTTACCCCTCTGTGGAATATTGGACTATCAAAAAATTTATTTAAGCAATAGTTTGGTCTGTATTGGGTCATACATAGCCTGTCAGACGTCAAGTTCCCATCTCTGGAGTTCTGAAAGTTTGGTGTCAGTCGGAAGTATCCAGATAACCTGGACGGTGTAACATTGTGCCAAGATGTGCTGGCCATGCACCAAGGCATGTTTAGCCACAGGGTGATCCTCATTACCAACATACACTGTCTGCCTGTGACCATTCATGCGAATGGACAGTTTGTTGCTGGTCATTCCCACATAGGACACTTCACAGTGCAGGCATGCCAGTTGGTAAATCATTTGGTTGCTATTGCAAGAGGCTCTGCCTTTAATTGTGTACAACATACGGGTTACAGGACTGGAGTAAGTGGTAGTGGGAGAGTGCATAGGGCAGATTTTTCACCTGAGGCAGTTACATAGGTAGGAGCAAGAGGGTAGGGAAGGTGGTTTGGGGATATCATAGGGATGAACTAGGAGGTTACGAAGGTAAAGTGGGTGGTGGAAAGACACTCTAGATATTCTAGGTGGAGTGGGAAGGATGTTAAGAAAGATTTATCTCATTTCAGGTCAGGATTTAAGGAAGTTGTATCCTTGCTGGAGAGCCACATTCAGATTCTGGTCCAGTCCTGAAAAGTATTTTGTGATTAGAGGGGCAGTTTTGAGTTTTTTTGTTGGAGGTTCTGGGTTTGGAAGGAAGAGGAAGTGGCCCTGGTAATTTGCTTCTCTACCAGATCAGAAGGGTATCTGAGGGATGTGAAATCTGTTATCAGGTTGTTGGTGTAGTGGTTCAGGGATTCAGGACTGGAGCAGACTTGTTTGTCACAAAGACCTAGGCTCTAAGGAATGGACAGCAACTGTCATAATGGAGGTATTGTTGTTTGTTAGTGGGTTTGATGTGGACAGATGTGTGAAGCTGGAAATTGGATTGATGGAGGTCGACATCAAGGAAAGTGGCATAGGATTTGGAATAGGACCAGGTGAATTTGATGGGACCATAGGAGTTGATGTTGGAGAGAAAATTCTGGAGTTCTTCACTGTGAGTCCAGATTATGAAGATGTCATCAATGAATCTGTACCATACTTTGGGTTGGCAGGATTGGTTAACCAAGAAGACTTCCTCTAAGCGTCCCATAAATACGTTGGTGTATGAGGGGGCCATCCTGGTTCTTATGACTGTTCCCTTTAGCTGTTGGTATGTCTGGCCCTTAAAGGTGAAGAAGTTGTGGGTTAGGATGAAGCTGGCTAGGGTAATAAGGAAAGATGTTTTAGGTAGGGTTGCAGATGGTTGGTGTGAAAGTAAATACTCCATTGCAGTGAGACCCTGGGCATGCGAGATGTTTGTGTATAGTGAAGTGGCATCAATAGTTACAAGGATGGTTATCGGTGGTAGCAGATTGGGTAAGGATTTCAGACAATTGAGAAAGTGGTTGTTGTCCGTGATGAAGGTTGGGAGACTGCACATAACGGGTTGAAGGTGTTGGTCTTTGTAGGCAGCGCTTTGTTCTGTGGGAGCTTGGTAACCGGCCACAATGGGGTGCCCTGGATGATTAGGTTTGTGAATTTTGGGAAGTAGGTAGAAGGTGGCAGTGCAGGTTGTTGGAGGGGTCATGAGTTTGATGTACTCAGGTGAAAGGTTTTGTAGGGGGCTTAAGATTTTGAGGATTCCTTGAAGCTCTGGCTGGACATCAGGAATGAGATTGTCTTGACAAACTTTGTAGGTAGTGTTGTCTGAAAGCTGATGCAGTCCCTCAGTCACATACTCCTGGCGATAAAGTAGCACGGTCGTGGATCCCTTGTCAGCTGGGAGAATGATGATGGAATGGTCAGCCTTCAGAACACGGATAGCTCGGGATTCAGCTGCGGTAAATTTGAGAGTAGGATTAAGATTTCTCAGGAAAGGCTGAGAGACAAGGTTGGAAGTAAGGAATTTCTGGAAGGTTTGAAGAGGGTGATTTTAAGGAAGAGGGGATGGGTATCGCTGTGACGGAGTACGGATGTTCCAGGCAGGGTTAATGATGTCTTGGGGAGCTGGACCATTAGGAGTAGGATTATTTTTCTTCGTGGCAAAGTGATATCTCCAGCAAAGACTATGAGTAAATCTTTGACAAGGGCTGTTTGGTTGAGTTTGTGAGTAGGGCTAAAGGTGAGGCCCTTGGAGATTTCAGATTGGGAGAGAGCTTTAGAAGAGAGGTTGACTACTGAATTGGGATGTTGTGGTTCCGGATTGTGTAGATTAGGATTTAAAGGTTTGGGGGAGAAGAGGTACTGGAAGTGGGAGATTGAGTAGATGGGAGAGACTGGGTTTCTGTGCAATAAGAAGAGCTTGAAGTTTACTGGAGAGGTTGTTGAGGTAGAGTGTATTACCTTTCCGTATGTGGGTGACAAGGAGTTGGGATAGTTTCTTGAGGTGGAGGGTGACATGCTGTTCCAATTTGTGGTTGGCCTGTAAGAGGATGTTCTGAACTGTGGGTGTGGCCCCCTTCAAAAACTTTCACCTGAGTCTATCAAACTCATGACCCCACTGACACCCCGCACCCCTAACTTCTACCTACTTCCTAAGATTCACAAACCTAATCATCCAGGTCAGCCCATTGTGGCCAGTTGCCAAGCCCCCACAGAATGAAGCTATGCCTACATAGACAAACACCTTCAACCCATTATGTGCAGTCTCCCAACCTTCATCAAAGACACCAACCACTTTCTCCATTACCTCCGGAAACCATCCTTGTAACTATTGATGCTACTTCCTAATAGACAAACATCCCGCATGCCGAGGGCCTCGCTACGATGGAGTACTTCCTTTCATGTGGACCACCTGCAACGCTACCTAAATGCTCTTTCCTTATTACCCTAGCCAGCTTCATCCTAACCCACAACTTTTTCACCTTTGAGGTCCAGACTTACCAACAACTAAAAGGGAATAGCCATGGGAACCAGGATGGCCCCCTCATACACAAACTTATGTATGGGATGCTTAGAGGAAGCTTTCCTGGATACCCAAGCCTGTCAACCCAAAGTATGGTACAGATTCATTGATGACATCTTCATGATCTGGACTCACAGTGAAGAAGAACTCCAGAATTTCCAATCCAACCTCAACTCCTTTGGTCCCATCAAATTCACCTGGTCCTATTACAAATCCGATACCACTTTCCTCGATGTCGACTTCCATCTATCCAACAGCTAACGTCACACATCCGTCCACATCAAACCAACCAATAAACAACAGTACCTCCATTTGATAGCTGCCATGCATTCCACATCAAACGTTCCCCTCCTTGAAACTTAGGTCTTCATGGCAAACAAGTCTGCTCCAGTACCGAATCCCTGAACCTGATAACATCTTTCACATACCGCAGCTATCCTCCTGATATGGTACAGAAGCAAATTGCCAGAGCCACTTCCTCATCCCCCCAAATTCAGAACCTTCAACAGAAGAACCCCAGAAGTGCCCCTCTTGTCACCGGACACTTTCCGGGACTGGAGCGGATGCTGAATGTGGCTCTCCAGCAAGGATACAACTTCCTTAAATCCTGCCCTGAAATGAGATAAATCTTTCATAACATCCTTCCCTCTCCACCTAGAATATCTAGAGTGTCTTTACACCACCCACTTTACCTTCATAATCTCCTAGTTCATCCCTATGATATCCCCAAACCACCTTCCCTACCCTCTTACTCCTACCTATGTAACTGCCTCAGGTGTAAAATCTGTCCTATGCATCCTCCCACTACCACTTACTCCAATCCTGTAACCTGGACGTTGTACACAATTAAAGGCAGAGTCACTTGTGATAGCACCCACGTGATTTACCAACTTACATGCCTGCACTGTGAAGCGTTCTATGTGGGAATGACTAGCAACAAACTGTCCATTCACATGAATAGTCACAGGCAGACAGTGTTTGTTGGTAATGAGGATCACTCTGTGGCTAAACATGCCTTGGTGCAGGGCTAGCACATCTTGGCACAGTGTTACACCGTCCGGGTTATCTGGATACTTCCCACCGACACCAATCTTTCAGAACTCCGGAGATGGGAAGTTGTCCTTCAGCATATTCTCTCTTCCTGTTACCCACCTAGTTTCAACCCCCCTCAAATTCAAATTCCCGCCCATCAATTTTAACATCTTTGCCTCGGTTCTCTGGACAGAGCATCTGCCTCAACTGTTATATCTGTCTAACCTCTTTGCTTTCTACAAATCTCTACCTTGTTGTGTTTGCATATGCATGTGTGTGGGTGTGGGTGCACTTGTTTACCTTTCCTTTTTTCCCCCCTAAGGTAAGTCCTTCCACACCTGGGATTGAAATGACCACTTTCCTACTTTCTTAAAACCCATATCCTTCCCTTTCTCCCTGCCTTCCTTCCTCTTTTCCTGAAGAAGCGACCAAAGGTTGCAAAAGCTAGTATGTTTTTTTTTTTTTTTTTTTTTTTTTTTTTTTTTTTTTTTTTTTTTGGCGAGCCTGTGCTTTGGGTAAGTCAAACAATCTTTTTTATACATATTTTATATATTTTTCCGACCAGGAAAGTCTCCTTCTACAATATGTATATATGTAGGTAACTAAAATTCTAGAGGGGAAAATTTCCTCGTAGGAAAAATATGTATAAACAATAGAGATTGTTTGACTTGCCCAAAGCACAGGCTCGTTGACAGATACAAAAATAAATACATTCTACAGTATGTCTGCCTAGGTGTACTTGCGTCTGTGTAAATGTGTGGGTGTGTGTGTATTTGTTTACCCTCCTTTTCTTCCCCCAAGGTAAGTCTTCCCTGTCCCGGGATTGGAATGACTCCTTACCCACTCCTTTAAACCCTCATCATTTCCTTTTCCTTCTCCTTCCCTTCTGCCTGACGAAGCAGCTAGGCTGCGAAAGCTAGCGTTTGTATGTATGTGTGTGTGTGTGTGTGTGTGTGTGTGTGTGTGTGTGTGTGTGTGTGTTTATTTGTTACTATCACTGCCTGTGCTCCTTCGCCTGGTAAGTAGACTTCATCTATTTAATAGAAAATGGATGACTTACCCAAAGGGCAAGCTCATCAATAGACACAAATAAAAAAACACACATAAGCTTTCGCAACCGTTGGTCGCTTCTTCATGATAAGAGGAAAAAAGGGGAGGAGTAAGGGAAGGATATGGGTTTTAAGGAAGTGGAAAAGGATTCATTCCAATCCCATGAGTGGAAGGACTTACCTAAGGGGAAAAAAAAGGAAGGTAAACAAATACACACACTCACACATATCGAAACACAAACATACACCTAGACAGACATTTGTAAAAAGCAAAGAAGTTGGACAGAGATACCACTTGAGGCAGAGACTCTGTCCACAGAACCGAGGTAAAGGTGCTAAGATGGTGGGCGTGTTTAGCCACAGGGTGATCCAAATTACCAACAAACACTGTCTGCCTGTGACCGTTCATGCGAATGGACAGTGTGATGCTGGTCATTCCCACATAGAACACTTCACAGTGCAGGCATGTAAGTTGGTAAATCACATGGGTGCTATCGCAAGTGGCTCTGCGCTTGATCGTGTACACCTTCCAGGTTACGGGACTGGAGTAAGTGGTGGTGAAAGGGTGCATAGGGCAGGTTTTACAACGGGGGTGGTTACAAGGGTAGGAGCCAGAAGGTTGGGAAGGTGGTTTGGGGATTTCATAGGGATGGACTAGGAGGTTACGGAGGTTAGGTGGGCAGCAGAAAGACACTCTCGGTGGAGTGGGGAGGATGTCATGAAGGATTAACCTCATTTTGGGGCAGGATTTAAGGAAGTTGTATCCTTGCTGGAGAGCCATATTCAGCGTCTGCTCCAGTCCCGGAAAGTATCCGGTGACAAAAGGGGCACTTCTGGGGGTTCTTCTGTTGAAGGTTCTGAATTTGAGGGGATGAGGAAGTGGCTCTGGCAATTTGCTTCTGTACCAGATCAGGAGGATAGCTGCTCTATGTGAAAGCTGTCATTAGGTTATTGGTGTACTGGTTCAGAGACTCAGGACTGGAGCAGACTCATTTGCCATGAAGATCTAAGCTGTAGGGAAGGGAACGTTTGATGTGGAATGGATGGCAGTTGTCATAATGCAGGTACTATTGTATATTAGTAGGTTTGATGTGGACAGATGTGTGAAGTTGGCCGTTGGACAGATGGAGGTTGACATCGAGGAAAGTGGCATGGGATTTGGAATAGGACCAGGTGAATTTGATGGGACCAAAAGAGTTGAGGTTGGAGAGGAAATTCTGGAGTTCTTCTTCACTGTGAGTCCAGATCATGAAAATGTCATCAATGAATCTATAGCAAACTTTGGGTTGACAGGATTGGATATCTAGGAAGGCTTCCTCTAAGCGTCACATAAATAAGTTTGCGTACAAGGCGGCCATCCTGGTTCCCATGGCTGTTTCCTTTTTTGATATGTCTAACCCCCAAAACTCAAAAGTGAAGAAGTTGTGGGTTACGATGAAGCTGGCTAGGGTATTAAGGTTTTTGGTAGGGAAGTGGGTGGTTGGTGTGGAAGGAAATACTCCATCGCGGCGGGAAAAAGCTAATATGGCTGCCAAGGTGTGTTTGCGTGTGTCTATTTGTTGGTGTGTGTGTATTTGTTTACCTTCCTTTTCTTCCCCCAAGGTAAATCTTTCCTCTCCCGGGATTGGAATGACTCCCTTAAAACCTAATCCTTTCCTTTTCCCTCTCCTTCCCTACTCTGCCTCAAGAAGCAACTAGGTTGCGAAAGCTTGAATGTTTGTTTGTGTGTGTTTTCATTTGTGTTTTTTGTGTATATATATATATATACACGATTAATGATGAAAATTCTCCTCAGAGATGATAAATATTGTTAAAAACGAGATAGAATTGCTGGCCAGTACTTACCATTGTGCTGTACCGCCGATAGTAACACAAATGTAGAATCAGAAAAAAGGGAACAAAAAGACAAGCTTTCGGAACACAGTTCCTTCGTCAGGTGGGAGAGAAGGGAAGAAGAAAGGATGGGAACAGAAGGGAAATATATATATATATATGGTTTCTATAGTATGTCTGCCTAGGTGTGTTTGCGTCTGTGTAAATGTATGGGTGTGTGTGTATTTGTTCACTTTCCTTTCCTTCCCCCCAAGGTAAGTCTTTCCTCTCCCGGAAATGGAATGGCTCCTTACCCCCTTCCTTAAAACCCTCATCATTTCCTTTTCCCTCTCCTTCCCTTCTGCCTGAAGAAGCAACTGGGTTGTGAAAGCCACAGACACCCAATGACCGCAGAAGGCACACATAAAAGGATAAATATATAATATTCATATATATATACGTAAAAAATAGATGAAGTACACTTACCAGGCGAAGGGGCACAGGCAGTGATAGCAACAAATAAACACACAGACACACACACACACCAACGCTAGCTTTCGCAGCCTAGCTGCTTCATCAGGCAGAAGGGAAGGAGAGGGAAAAGGAAATGATGAGGGTTTTAAGGAAGGGGGTAAGGAACCATTCCAATCCCGGGACAGGAAAGACTTACCTTGGGGGAAAAAATGGAGGGTAAACAAATGCACACACAGCCACACATTTACACAGACACAAGTACACTTAGGCAGACATACTGTAGAACTGTAGAAAGCAAATAAGTTAGAAGTTAGACAGAGATGTTAAGATGGTGGGTGGGAATTAAAATTTAGCGGAGGTTGAGACCAGGTGGGCAACGGGAAGAGAGAATATGCTGAAGGGCTAGTTCCCATCTCTGGAGTCTGAAGGATTCGTGTCAGTGGGAAGTATCCAGATAACCCGGACGGTGTAGCACTGTGCCAAGATGTGCTGGCCATGCACCAAGGCATGTTTAGCCACAGGGTGATCCTCGTTACCAACAAACACTGTCTGCCTGTGTCCATTCATGCGAATGGACAGTTTGTTGCTGGTCATTCCCACATAGAACGCTTCACAGTGCAGGCATGTCAGTTGGTAGATCACGTGGGTACTATCGCAAGTGGCTCTGCCTTTGATCGTGTACACCTTCCGGGTTACGGGACTGGAGTAAGTGGTGGTGGAAGGGTGCATAGGGCAGGTTTAACAACGGGGGCAGTTACAAGGGTAGGAGCCAGAAGGTAGGGAAGGTGGTTTGGGGATTTCATTGGGGTGGACTAGGAGGTTACGGAGGTTAGGTGGGCGGCGGAAAGACACTCTCAGTGGAGTAGGAAGGATGTCATGAATGATGGATCTCATTTCGGGGCAGGATTTTAGGAAGTCGTATCCTTGCTGGAGAGCCACATTCAGAGTCCGCTCCAGTCCCGGAAAGTATTCGGTGACAAGAGGGGCACTTCTGGGCCATTTATGTGTGCCTTTCTGCGGTCATTGGGTGTCTGTGGTGAGTAGCAATCTATCCTTTCAAACATATTATAGAGGAAACAATTCCTAACAGGAAAAATATACGTAAAAAATAGATGAAGTCCACTTACCAGGCGAAGGAGCACAGGCAGTGATAGCAACAATTAAATACACAGACACACACACACACACACACAAACGCAAGCTTTCGCAGCCTAGCTGCTTCGTCAGGCAGAAGGGAAGGAGTGGGAAAAGGAAATGATGAGGGTTTTAAGGGAGTAGGTAAGGAGTCATTCCAATCCCGGGACAGGAAAGACTTACCTTAGGGGGAAAAAAGGAGGGTAAACAAATGCACACACACCCACACATTTACACAGATGCAAGTACACTTAGGCAGACATACTGTAGAAAGCAAAGAAGTTAAGAAGTTAGACAGAGATGCCACTTGAGGCAGAGGCTCAGTCCAGAGAACCGAGGCAAAGATGTTAAGAAGGTGGGTGGGAATTCGAATTTAGTGGAGGTTGAGACCAGGTGGGCAACGGAACAGAGAGAATATGCTGAAGGGCTAGTTCCGATCTCCGGAGTTCTGAAGGATTGGTGTCGGTGGGAAGTACAGTATGTCTGCCTAGGTGTACTTATGTCTGTGTGAATGTGTGGGTGTGTGTGCATTTGTTTACCCTCCATTTTTTCCCCCAAGGTAAGTCTTTCCTCTCCCGGGATTGGAATGGCTCCTTAGCCCCTTCCTTAAAACCCTCATCATTTCCTTTTCACTCTCCTTCCCTTCTGCCTGAAGAAGCAACTGGGTTGAGAAAGCTTGCATTTGTGTGTGTGTATTCATTTATTTATTTGTGATGCTGTCACACCTGTGCTCCTTCGCCTGGTGAGTAATCTTCGTCTATAGTAGAGGGAAACTTTCCTGGTAGGAAATATATGTGTAAAAATTAGAGGTCATTTAGCTTACCCAAAGCATAGACTTATTGACAGACACAAAAACAAATAAAAACACACATAAACACAGATTCAAGCTTTTGCAATGGTTGGTGTCTGCCTTGGTGTGTTTGCGTGTGTATATTTGTGGGTATGTGGGTGCTTGTTTACTTTTCCTTTTTACCCCTAAGATAAGTCCTTCCACTCCTGGGATTGGAATTACTCCTCATCCACTTCACTAAAACCCGCATCCTTCCCTTTTTCCCCTCCTTCCTTCCTCTTTTCCTGATGAAGCGGTCAACAGTTGTGAAAGTTTGAATCTGTGTTTGTGTGTGTTTTCATTTGTTTTTGTGTCTGCCAATGAGCCTGTGCTTCAGGTAAGTTAAACGACCTCTATTTTTGATACTTTGATCATATTGGAATAAATTAGACTGTATCATCATTGAAATAATGTTTTACGTAAAAAGTAGATTACAAAACAAGCATATTGTAGAGCAGTTCTTGTTTTAAAATATAAACCAAAATAATTATTGAAACACTAATTTTCACAGAATCCGATGAGGAGTCATCATCATCTGAAGAAAGCACTGAAGATGAAGCTGAGGATCTTGGCAGTATAGAGTCAGGAGAAATAGGACCTATGAAACTGGATGAAACAATTTGTCCTCCTGGCTGTAATAGAGCTAATTATGACCTGGCATTTGAACTCCGTGCAAAGAGGTATCCAAATTAATACTCTTCTGTCCTTAAATTGAGCTTAAATGTAATACATAAATTTGAATGTCAAAAATTGAACTAATTTATCATGTTTTTATATTTCAAATGTCTGAAACTCCACAAGAGTAAAAAATTTTTCCCCAGGCCGAAAAAAGAAACAGTCAGATTGTTTTAAATTACACGTGCATTCTTCATGAATTTGTGACATAGATTTTGATTCTCATAATGACAGATTCTTTGTTATAAAACATCATGTAATCATTTTCTTCATTTGTACGGTATTACACCAATTGAAACTCATTGCTGACTGAGACACACAAAATAAAACTCTAAATAATTAAATCTTCTGTTTCCACAATCTAAATTTTTAGAAATATGCTTCTATGTTTCCCCAAATTTCATTCAATCTACATGTGGAAACTCCATTAAAATAGTGTGTTAGTGTTGTCATCTTCCATCTGCAGACTGGTTTGATGCAGCTCCCCATGCTATTCTGTCCTGTACAATCCTCTTCATCTGAGAATACATAAGGCAACGTACATCCTTTTGAATCTGATGACTGTATTCATCCCTCAGTCTCCCTCTATGATTTTTACCCCACACACTTCCTTCTAATACTAAGCTGATAATTCTTTGATGCCTCAGAATGTGTTCCACCAACCTATCAAGTCTCTTGTCAGGATATGCCACAAACTCTTTTTCTCCCCAATTCTGTTGATCACCTATTCATTAGTTCTGTGATCTACCCATCTAATCTTCATCATTTGTCTGTAGCATCACATTTTGAAAATTTCTATCATCTTTTTGTCTGAAGTCCTTCAGAAACGACTTCCTAACATTTAAACTAATATTGGATGTTAACAAGTTTTACTTTTTCAGAAACTCTTTTCTTCCCATAGCCAGTCTGCATTTTATATTTTCTTTAATTTGGCCATCAGAAGTTATCTTGGTACCCAAATAACCAAACTGATCTACTACTTTTATTGTCTCATTATCTAATTTAATTCCTTGAGCATTGCTTGATTTTCTGACACTACATTCCATTGCTCTTGTTTTACTGTTGTTAATGTTCATCTTATACATTCCTTTCAAGACTGCCCATTCCACTCAATTGCTCTGCCAGGTCCTTAGCTGTCTCTGACAGAATTACTATGTCATCAGAAAACTTCAAGGTTTTTATTCACACTCCCTGGATTTTAATTCCCTGTCCAAACTTCTCCTTGCATTCATTCACAGCTTGCTCAAGGTGGAGATTGAACAATATTGGGGAAAGACTACAACCCTGTCTTACTCCATTCCTAACCACTGTGACCCTTTCATGCCCTTCGACTCTAATAATTTCTTTTCATTCCATTCCATGATGGTGGTGGTGGTGGCTGATGCAGCAACAGTGTTGAATAATTAAAAAATGATCAGTCTCTGTTGCAATATTTTCTCTCCAATAATGCGTTTCGTGCTGTGAGCGCATCGTCAGACTGGAAAAAGACAAATGTTTTGTTACGGTCTGTGTACCTGGCGGGCAGCGAATCTAATGTGGCTAAGGTGAGTAAATTTGAAAATTCAGACTTACTTGGGCGGAGATGGAGCCACAGAGACTGAGCATTTTTTAACTAATAATTACTGTCTGGTTTTTTGTAAGTTAAATATAGCTCTTCACTCCCTATATTTTACCCTTGACACCTTCAGAATCTGAAGAAGTGTATTCCAGTCAACAGTGTCAAAAGCTTTCTCCAGATCTACAAATGCTAAAAATGTTGGTTTCCCTTTCCGCAATCTACCTTATAAGATAAGTCTTAATGGGAGTGTTGCCTTGTGTGTCCTACATTTCCCTTAAATCCAAAATGATCTTCCCCAAGGTTGGATTCTACCAGTTTTTCCATTTGTCAGTAAATAATTCATGTCAATAATATAGTAATAAGGACAGTTTATAACTCACTGCAAAGATGTGGTGATGAGCTGCGACAAGCACATACAAAAGACATACACGTACGACACTTACAGCTATCGGCCATGGCCTTCTTCAGAAAATAGAACATTCACGCAATCACACAGGCACACAACACAGTCATACAGCTGTCACTTCCAGCTGCCGCACTTCGAATCATACTCTGTGGTGTGTAAATCAGGGAGGGGAGGGGAGAAGTGATAGTAAGGTTGCATCAGGGTGGTGGGGATGGGTACAGCACGACTTAGGTGGGAATAACAAGATGCAGCTTAGGAATGGAGTGGGTAGGTGATGAGGGGAGATTTACACACTACAGAGTGTGATTTGAAGTGCGGCAATTGGAGGTGACCATTGTATGACTGTGTTGTGTGCTTGTGTGAATGTTCTATTTTCTGAAGAAGGCCATCACCGATACCTGAAAGTGTTTTTTTGTATGTCTTTTGTATGTGCCTCTTGCAGCTTGTCGCCACGTCTTTGTGGTGAGTTGCAAACTGTCCTTATTACTATATTATTAATTCCAACCTGGACTTTCCATTATTAGAATAATTCGTGTTAGTATTTTGCAACTGTGACTTATTAAACTGATAATTCTATAATTTTCACATTTGTCTGCACTTGCTTTCTTAGGTATTGGAATCACTATATCTTCTTGAAGTCTGAAGGTATTTCACCTGTCTAATACATCCTGCATACCAGGAGGAACAATTTCTTCATGGCTGGCTCTCCTAACAATGATAGCAGTTCAGACAGGACATTTTCTACTCCAGGGGTTTTGTTTCTATGCAAATCTTTTAGTGCTCTGTCATATTCTTCTCTCAGTATAGTATCTCCTATCTCATCTTCCTCCACTTTGTCTTCCATTTCTAGAATACTGCCTTCAAGTTTATTTCCTTTGTAAAGGCCCTCTATATATTCCTTCCACAGTTCAGCTTTCCCTTCTTTGCTTAGTACTGATTTTCCATCTGAGTTCTTGATATTCATACCACTGATTTTCTTTGTCTCCAAATGTTTCTTTTATTTTTCTGTAGGCGGTACGTATCTTTCCGCTAGTTATGCATTCTTCTACGGTCTTGCATTTCTCCTCAAGCCACTGCTGCTTAGTCAGTCTGCACTTCCTGTCAACTTTATTTTTCAAACATCAGTAATTCATTTTGCCTACTTCACTTGATGCATTTTTATATTTTCTCCTTTCATCAATTAATTACTTCAATTTGCCTACTTCACTTGATGCATTTTTATATTTTCTTCTTTCATCAATTAAGTTCAGTATCTCTTGTGTTATCCAAGGATTTCTATTAGGCCTTGTCCTTCTGCCTGTATGATACTTTGCGGCCTGCACTACTCTATCTCTCAAAGCTACCCATTCTTCTTAGATTAGATTAATACCTGTTCCATAGGTCATGAATTCGTCACTGCGTAATGATGTGCATTATTTACTAATTTATATCTAAAAAGTCATCTAATGAGTAGAAGGAGTTGTCATTCAGAAATTCTTTTAATTCATTTTTAAATGCTAGTTGGCTATCTGGCTTCTGATGCTGCTTAGTAGGTGACCAAAGACTTTTGTGACAGCATAATTTACCCATTTCTGTGCCAAACTCAGATTTAGCCCTACATAGTGAAGATCATCCTTTCTCCTGGTGTTATAGCTGTGCAACTTGCTATTACTTTTGAACTGGGTTAGATTATTAACAATAAATTTCATAAGTGAATATATATACTGTGAAGTTACTGTGAGGATACCTAAATCCTTAAATAGATGTCTCCAGGATGATAGGATGATCGGGGGTGGGCTCCAGAAATTATTCTGATTACATGCTTTTGTGGCAATGAATACTTTTTTACTCAGTGATGAATTACCCCAGAATATGATGCCATACACAAGCAGTGAATGGAAGTAGGCATAGTAAGCTAATTTACTGAGATTCTTATTGCCAAAATTTGCAATAACCCTAATAGCATACGTAGCTGAACTCAAACATTTCAGCAGACCCACACACGCACACACGCACACACCTAAAAATTTTGAGAATTCTACCTTACAGAGTCCTGATCAAAGTCTATATTCATTACTGGAGTTGTGCCATTTACTGTGCAGAACTGTATATACTTGATTAATGATGGAAATTCTCCTCAGAGATGATAAATTATTTTTTAAAAGAGATAGAGTGGTTGGCCAGTACTTACCTTTGTGCTGTATCGCCGATAGTGAAACAAATGAAGAAAAAGTAAAAAGGGACGAAAAAGGACATGTGTTTTAACAAAATTTAATTAGAGTCCATTTGCAGAAAACCACTTAATAAATTTCTGAAAAACATTACTTATGATTACATCACCTAGTTCTTGTTGGGTGTGATTACTGTATTTGTATCATCAGCAAAAAGAACTAACTTTGCTACTTCATCTATGTAGAATGGCAAGTCATGTATGTATATCAAGAACAGCAAAGGACCTAAGACTGAACCCTGTGGCACCCCATCCTTGATAGACCCCCAGTTTGAGGAATCAGCTAATGTTTTGACATTACATGAACCACATATTTCAACTTTCTGCATTCTTCCAATTAAGTATGAATTAAACCATTTGTGCACTGCCCCAGACAAACCATAATGATTAAGCTTATCTAGAAGAATTCGATTATTTACACAATCAAAGGCCTTTAAAAAATCACAAAAAATACCAATGGGTGATGTCCAGTTATTCAGAGTATTCTACTGTATTACTTTCCTCATTTCAGACAATCCTTGCCTAATGTTCCTTCTGAAATTCTCAACCACTTCTGGTTTCTTCATTTTTTCCAGGTTCCATCTCCTTTTTGCAGTTTTAATCTACATTTCGTAACCAATAAGTTATGGTCAGAGTCTATATATGGCTCTGGATATGTCTTACAGTTTAAAACTTGGTTTCTGAACCTTTGCCTTACCATTATGAATTCAATGAATTCAATCTGGTACCTCCCAGTGTCTCCTCGTCTGTTACACGTGTATAAACTTCTTCCATGTTGATTAAACCAAGTGGTTGTGATGATTAAATTGTGCTCTGCACAAAATTCTACCAGGCGATCTCTTTTATTGCTTTTCACCAGTTTATATTCACCAACTACATTTCCTTCTCTCCCCTTTTCTACTACCAATTTCGAGTCCCCCATCAAAATTAAGTTTTTTTTTTTCTCCATTAAGAGTCTGAATAATTTTCTTTACCTCCTCATACATTTCTTCAATCTCCTCATCATTGGCAGAGCTAGTTGGCATATAAACTTGTACTACTGTGGTCAGTCTATCTCTGCTATTATATATGTCTATCCCTGCTATGATAATACATTCACTATGCTGTTCATATTAATGTACCTGCATTCCTGTTTCCTTGCGCATTATAAGACCTACTCCTGCGTTACCACCAACTGATTTTGTATTTATAACACTTTACTCACCTGACCAAAAATTGGCCACTGAACTTCATTATTCCCTACTACATCTAGATTGAACCTATTCATTTCTCATTTCAAATTTTCTAACTTACCTGCTCAATTGAGGGATAGAACATTCCATGCTCCAATCCGTAGAATGTCTGTTTTGATTTTCTTGATGATGACATCCTCCTTCATAGACTCTGTCTGCAGATGTAAATGGGGGGGCTATTTTACCTCCGGAATATTTTACCCAAGAGCATGCCATCATCATATATTCATACAGTAAAGCTGCATGTTTTTGGGAACATTAAAGACTGTAGTTTCCCCTTGCTTTTAGCCATTCACACTAATTCCATGGCAAAGCCATGTTAGCTGATGTTACAAGGCCAGCTCAGTCAATCATCCAGACTGTTGCCCCTGTAACTACTGAAAAGGCTGCTGTCCGTCTTCAGGAACCACACGTTTGTCTGGCCTCTCCACAGATACCCCTCTGCTGTGGTTGCACCTACAGTATGGCTGTCTGTATTGTTGAGACACACAAGCCACCCTACCTTGGCAATGTCTGTGTTTCATGAGTAAATTTGAAGATTAGTGAGTTCATAAAGATTAGCAACACACATAAGAGTTTTAACAATATTTTCCAAAAGATTGATAATCACCCCAGATATGTCTCGATGATTTGCAGAAAGGAACACACAAAAGAATACAAGTAAAATCAGCTACCAGCCATTATGATCTTCTTCAGAAATAGGGACACACTCTGTCTCGAACACACACTCAAACACAAACATGGCCACAGCAGCTAGATATGGCACTCGTGTGAGTGTGTGTGTGTGTGTGTGTGTGTGTGTGTGTGTGTGTGTGTGTGTGTGAGAGAGAGAGGGGGGGGGGGCAGGGAGGGAGGGAGAGAGAGACAGGGGGGGAGAGGGAGGGAGAGAATTTGATCCTATTTCTGTAGAAGGCCCTAATGACTGAAAGCTGAGTTTCTTTTTCTTCTTTTATATGTGGCTTTGTGTGAATCATTGAGATGTCTCTGTGGGAGTAGCCACCTATCTTTTCTAAAATATTGTTGAATCCTTCCCAGAATTTCCTTTATTTGACATAACAGTTTACCTAGATTTTTAGTCCCCTCAAAACAACAACAACAATGTAACAGTTCTAGAAATTTTATTACAGTGTAGAAGTAAAAGCCTATTGCTACACTGTACATTCGTTGCTCACACCCACTCACTGTACACACTACACACATGAGTTTCATAATGCAGCACTACACAAACTGTAAGCCAATGTTAGGACCATTGTGACCTGGTTCTTATAATGTGTACCACAACTTGAACAACTTAGTTAGCATGACTCGATAAAAACTAGTATTACCTGTGGTTGAAATTCGACCAGTTGTGTTTGCAAAGTCAAGAAAATGAATATTTTTTAAATGTAATTGGAATTTATTGAGCACTAAAAATTTATAGGTTTTATGTGAATGCTATGAGAACAGGTGAAAGAAGGGGCAAAGAGGAAACATGAGAGAATGAAAGACACAAATGAGGGAATAATTGCTTTATTTCACAACTTGTTGTTGTTGTGGTCTTCAGTCCGCAGACTGGTTTGATGCAGCTCTCCACACTACCCTGTCCTGTGCAAGTCTCTTCATCTGAGAATACGTTTGGCAACCTACATCCTTTTGAATCTGATTACTATATTCGTCCCTCGGTCTCCCTCTATGATTTTTACCCCACACGCTTCCTTCTAATGCTAAGTTGACAATTTCTTGATGGCTCAGAATGTGTCCAACCAATCTATCCCTTCTCTTAGTCAGTATATGCCAGAAACTCCTTTTCTCCCAGATTGAGTTAAGCACCTCCTCATTAGTTATGTGATCTACCCATCTAATTTTCATCATTCGTCTGTAGCACCACATTTCAATCGCTTCTATCATCTTTTTATCTGAACTCCTTATCATCCATGTTTCACTCCCATACAATGCTACACTCCAGACAAATGCTTTCAGAAAGGACTTCCTAACATTTAAATTAATATTGGGTGTTAACAAGTTTCGCTTCTTTGGAAATGCTTTTCTTCCCATAGCCATTCTGCATTGAATATCTTCTTTACTTCAACCATCAGAAGTTATCTTGCTACCCAAATAACAAAATTCATCTACTACTTTTATTGTCTCATTACCTAATCTAATTCCTTCAGCATCGCCTGATTTTCTAACATTCCATTCCATTACCTTCATTTTACTCTTGTTAATGTTCATCTTATATCTTACTTTCAAGACACTGTCCATTCCATTCAATTGCTCTTCCAGATCTTTTGTGGTCTCTGACAGAATTACTATGTCATCGGCAAACTGCAATGTTTTTATTTCTTCTCCCTGCACTTTAATGCCATCTCCAAATTTCTACTTCCATTCCTTCGCTGCCTGCTCAAAGTACAGATTGAACAACATCGGGGAAAGGCTACAACCCTGTCTTACTCCCTTCCCAACCTCTGCATCCCTTTCTTTCCCTTTGACTCTAATAACCGCTGTCTGGTTTTTGTGTAGGTTGAATATAACTCTTCGCTCCCTATATTTTGCCCCAGCTACCTTCAGAATTTGGAAGAGTGCATTCCAGTCGACATTGTCAAAAGCTTTTGCCAAATCGACAAATGCCAAAAAACGTAGGTTTCCCTTTCCTTAGACTATCTTCTAAGATAAGTCGTAATGTGAGTATTGCCTCTTGTGTTCCTACATTTCTCCTAAATCCAAACTGATCTTCCCCGAGGTTAGATTCCACAAGTTTTTCCATTCATCTGTAAATAATTCGTATTAGTATTTTGCACCCATGACTTATTAATCTGATAGTTCTGTAATTATCACACTTGTATTCACTTGCTTTCTTTGGAATTGGAATTACAATATTCTTCTTGAGGTTGGAGGGTATTTCCCCTGTCTTATACATCTTGCATACCAGGTGATGCAATTTTTTCATGACTGGTGCTCCTAACGACATCAGTATTTCAGGCCGAATATCATCTACTCCAGGGGCCTTGTTGTCGACTTAAGTCCTTCAGCGCTCTGTCAAATTCTTCTCCCAGTATCATATCTCCTTTCTCATCTTCTTCCATTTCTAGAATACTGATTTCAAGTTGATTTCCTTTGTATAGGCCCTCTATATATTCCTTCCACAGTTCAGCCTTCTCCTATTTGCTTAGTACTGGTTTTCCATCTGAGTTCTTGATATTCATACAGCTGCTTTTCATGTCCCCAAATATCTCTTTTATTTTCCTGTAGGCAGTATCTAACTTTCCCCTAGTTATGCATTCTTCTACAGTTCTGCGTTTGTCCTCTAGCCACTCCTGCTTAGCCAGTCTGCGCTTCCTGTCAATCTCATGTTTCAGATGTTTGTGTTCTCTTTTTCCTGTTTCACTTGCTGAATTTTTATATTTTCTCCTCTCATCAATTAAGTTCAGTATATCCTATGTTATCCAGGGATGTCTATTAGGCCTTGTCCTTCTGCCTATATGGTCCTCTGCAGCCTTTACTACCCTAGCTTCAGAGCTACCCATTCTTCTTCTACTGTATTACTTTCCCCCATTTCAGCCAGTCCTTGCCTAATGCTCCTTCTGAAACTCTCAACCACCTCTGGTTCCTTCAATTTGTTCAGGTTCCATCTCCTAACCTTTCTGCAGTCTCTTAAGTTTTAATCTGCAGTTCATAACCAATATGTTATGGTCAGAGTCTATATCTGCCCCTGGATATATCTTACAGTTTAAAACCTGGTTTCTAAATCTATTCCTTACCATTATAAAGTCAAGTTGGTACCTTCCAGTGTCTCCTGGTCTCTTCCATGTATACAGCCTTCTTTCACGATGATTAAACCAAGTGTTGGTGATCATTAAATTGTGCTCTGCGCAAAATTCTACCAGCGATCTCTTCTTTCATTCCTTTTTCCCAGTCAATAGATTAGATTAGATGTACTTTTCGTTCCAGTAGAGCCGAATTGTGGGAATCCTCTTGGATGTAGAACATGTCAGAACAAAATACACCATACATACTTACAAAAAGAGAACATATGTGTTAATGTACCTTCCACAGACCCCAAATGTAATTGCCCATGTGGATGTGGAATTGGTCAGGAAAAACAATTATCTTAAAATATTTGCATTTTAAAGGACACAAAACTTATCACTACTTACTAATTTACTAGGTGCATATTAAAATTCTTTGCAATTACTTTATTTTTTATTCCTTCTTTTTATTTTATTTTTATATTTTATATATTTTTTTAATTGATTTACAATGATTATATTATTGCACAAAACTTGTACTGAAGTCAAATTGAACACAGTATTTATATTTGTGAATATTATATACAATAAGTTATAATCAATCACTTCTGGTAAGAAATTCATCAATGGCGTAGAAGGAGTTGGCCACCAAAAAATCCTTTAAGAGTCCTTACAAACTGTACTTTATTGTGAGTTAATTTTTTATGGCTCCTGGAATGTTATTGAAAATGTGTACTGCTGAATATTGGACACCTTTCTGAGCCAAAGTAAGTGACTTTAAATCTTTATGCAAGTTATTCTTGCTTCTAGTATTGATCCCATTGACTGAGCTATTGGTTTGAATATTTATATATATATACATGAATATTATAGAGGAAAAATTCCTAACAGGAAAAATATACGTAAAAAATAGGTGAAGTCCACTTACCAGGCGAAGGAGCACAGGCAGTGATAGCAACAAATAAACAAATAAATACACAGACATACACACACACACATAAACGTAAGCTTTCACAGCCTAGCTGCTTCGTCAGGCAGAAGGGAAGGAGAGGGAAAAGGAAATGATGAGGGTTTTAAGGGACTGGGTAAGGAGTCATTCCAATTCCGGCACAGGAAAGACTTACCTTGGGGGGAAAAAAGGAGGGAAAACAAATACACACACACCCACACATTTACACAGATGCAAGTACACTTAGGCAGACATACTGTAGAACTGTTCTGTTCATGGAGATTATATGCAATAATAATCTTTGGTTAACTTCAGTGGCAGAGAAGTACAAAGCTGTAATGCCATCTATGGAGAACATATGTAATCATACTGCCATTGTCTTTGATTACATACAATTCTAGTGCCAGGTCCCAAATTTTATTAAGAATAAAAACATCATGCCAATTAATTAAATTGCTCCCCAGCGTAACTTCAATGGCTTCTCTAAAATCCAAATCCCAGAAGGATGATACAGACATTAATATCTGAACATTCTCATAATCCATATTATGGCCTGTGTGTCAACAATTTCCAGCCACTGGTAATTTATTGGGTTGTAGTAGGCGAGTGTACCATCGATGTTCTGCACATTGTTCACGAACTGTGTGTAAAGCCCCATTTACACTGAAGCAAACATGTGTGAACATAGGCGAATGAGCATTCACCAGGAATTTGCCTGTGTGCACACGCATTGGCTTGTACTTGCGAATAAGCATTTACACCAGAGCAAATGGAAGAGAAAACAGCACACTGCAGAAAGGCGAGCATATGCAGTTTGTCGCATATGCTACCGCTGAAGCGGAGAGGACACGAACTTCCTTTGATGGTTCATCCTGAAACCAACAGCCAGTGGATCACAAGTGAGCACTTGCAAATGAGAGCTGAGTGTGATCGAACACCGCTCGCAAAGAATTTACACCAGTGCAAATTCTCGTTTGCTGCTGCTCGTTCGCTTCGGTGTAAACGTGGCTTAACTTGTGTCCAATTTTGCTATGCTTCCACACTGACATCAAATTTCGTACATATCCGCCTTCCATAAAAGCAGATCACCCTTTATAGAGTCAATAAGTGCGGATATCTTTGGTGCTGGCAGAAAAAATTACTCTGAATTTGTATTTGCAGAGGATAAATTACCAATGTATGGTAAAAAGGCCATTGACTTGAACTTTTCATCTTCTTGTTCTTTCAGTGTAGCTTTCATTTTTCGTTTGAATTTTAAGACTTTGCAGATCTTCCACAGTGGATAGGCATTTTGATAAATATTTTTTCTCGAGTTCTTGCTGTAGGTGGTCCTCGTCAGAAATCATGTGTGCCTTGTGCACAAGTGTATTAAGGATACCCTTAGTTTGCACAGGATGACGACAGTTATCTGCTCACAGATACAAATCCATATGGGTCAGCTTATGAAACACACTATGTCCCAGAGTACCGTCAGTTTTACAATGAACCAACACATCCAAGAAAGAGAGACAACCATCCATTTCTAGCTCCATTGTAAATTGGATGATCTTATGAATCAAATTTAGATAGTCCAAAAACTGGTTACATTTTTCTTTACCATGAGGCCATCCTATGAATGTATCATCCACACATCTCCAAAAGATTGCTGGCTTAAACCTTGCAGAGTTCAATGCCTTCTACTCAAAATCTTCCATAAAAAAGTTGGCACTACAGCCGTACACACCTTTGATGCCGTTTTGCTACATTTCTACACAATGTAGAAGGTGTAATGAAAAGTTGACATTACAGCCTTATACACCTTTACCATCCATTTGCTATACTTTTACAGTGTAGAGGGTAGATGTAAACACTCTACCGACAGTATAGTTGTCTTAGTATTGCTCTGTTGATGGCTGATCAACATACAGCCAAAATATTAGAAATAAGAAATATATGTTTATGGCTGAATAACTGTAATTTTATTTATAATCTCTACTCTCTCAACTCCAATTACATCGCAGGAAGCAACTGTGGACTGAAACTTTGGCAGATTGAAAACTGTGTGCCACAACTTGGATTCAAATATGGGACCTATGCCTTTTCAGGCAAGTGTTCTACCCAATGAGCTATCCCAACATGCATCACGGTCTGTCATCACAGCCCTACTTATTTCAATACCTTACTTCCTACTTTTCAAGTAATCCTGCAAACATTGCAGGACTAGCACTCCTGGAAGAAACGATATGGTGAAGACATGGCTTAGCTACAGCCTAGGGAATGTTTCCAGAATGATATTTTCACTCTACAGGCAAAGGTCCCAGGTTTGAATCCTGGTTCCAGGAAACAGTTTTGCTCCACCAGGAAGTTTCATATAGCACACACTTGGCTGCAGTAAGAAAATGTCATTCTCTAAACATCCCCTACACCATATCCTTTCTTCCAGAAGTTCTAGCCCTGCAAGTTTGACATGAGAATTTCTGTGAAGTTACAAAAGTAGGAGGCAAGGTATTGGTGGAAGAGAGCTGTGAGGATGGACCTGTGGAATTTTACTGGGTCATATTCTCCAGAAATAACACTTTTAACTTTAGAACTGCATTTATTTGATCTTTTCACTTTGATACATAAAACATAAGTTAACGGCATGGCCAGTTTAGCAAAGATACATCAAACACTGCAAAGATATGTAGAGAGTTCGCAAGGATGATGTCCCTTGGTACTGGTGTCAGTTTACAGGCGCCACATAACCCCTCCCCCCTCCCCTAGTATGGAGTACTCTTGTGTTGGTGAGCAGGGCTGGGAAGGGGGTGCGATGTTGGTGTCGAACCTGTCAAACCATGCCCAACTCCCATCAAGCTCACACAGTGTTCCCCTCCCGAGTCCCCAGTTGAGCAATTCTAGTGCTTATACATCAAGCCCCCCACAGGTCCCATCGAGTGCCCCCTTTCCTACCCCACCCTCTCCCACTTCTCCATTCCAGGATTTCCCATGCGCGCCCCTGCCAAACACCCCTACACTTGGGATAACCTTCCCTGGGCCCCTGGAAGTGCTTACGGATGTATCCACAGTGCTACGTGATGATAATGTGTTTGTGTTGTGTACTACTGTGTGTGCGCCAGATACCATCACCCCACTCCAGTGCCACCTAGTACGCTGCATCCCCCTGCCCCCGACAGTCGATGCTGACTGCATACGAGCCTTCACCACCCCCTCAGGAGAGACCATCAAGGACCCCTACTTGTTAAGTACTGCAGCTCCAACTTGGCCAGCCACCTCACCCACTGCCCACAACACTACGCTGACTTTGAGGTGTGGTGGCCACCACCCACCTCCCATCATCAGTCAACACTGCTCCCAGACTCCACCGCCGATCTCACAGTGCCACGGGTACCATGCACCACACATACTGATGCCATCTTTCAGAGCATCAGCGTCGTGCATGGTCAGTTGTGTTTTCGATTCCTCAATTTGTAGTGGTGTTAGTGCGGGTTCAACATGAGCCGGTTCACTCTGTTAAGAGACACAGATACGGAGCACCTTTGGAAATGGTGTCCATTGTGTTTTTGGTTCAGTGTAGTACTGGATGTGGGCCTGAGTATGGTTTCCAGAGAGGCGCTTTGACTGTGTTGTCTCTCAGAATCACAAATTTGCAGGTATCCAATGCCTTGGATACTAACTTGTTCGGGTGTGTGTGGCTTGCATTTGCGGAAGTCCACAGTTTGGAACAATGTAGTCTGATTCGGTCTAAGAAAGTCAGCAATTCCGGTAGGGTTAGACAAAGTAGTGGATCAATGAGTTCGCCAGGCAGTACTAGTTTCTTTCCATAGACAAATTCTGCCACCGTGACTTGGATATCCTCCTTATAGGTGGTACCCAGGCCTAATAGAACTAGAGGTAGTGCCTCCATCCACAGTGTGTCGTGGCACCATACCGCTGACTTGAGTGTCTGGTGCCACCATTACACGAGCCCGTTGCTCTGGGTGTGGCTGTCATTCGTATGCGTTTAATCCCACAGATGGTACAAATACTGTTAAAAAAAGTGGATACAAACTGTCATCCCTGGTCTGTTGTTATGATGGAGGGGCACCCGAATCGAACGACCCAGGATTCGCCAAATGTTTGAGCTACCGTCTCTGCCTTAATGTTGCATAAGAGGATAGCCTGCACCCACCGAATCGTGCGGTCCATCATTGAAAGTAGGTAGCGAAAGCCATTGGATGCCATGAGTGAACCTACCAGGTCGACATGTACGTGTTGGAACAGCCTTCTGGCACTGGGAAGCTGCCCATAGGGGGGGTGTGCCTAATGACCTTGCTCCTTTGGCGTGGGAGGCAAGTACGTGCCCATTCCTTGCAGTCTCGATTCATATTTCTCCAGACAAAATGCTCTGCCATGAGGTATGTGGAAGCGCAGAGGCCCAAGTGTGCGAGGTTATGCAGTTTTTCGAAAATGTTTCTGCAAAGGGCGGTTGGTATAAAAGGGCGTAAGCAGCCAGTTGACTCATTGCACCATATTTCATCCATCACACCTGGATAGGTTGTGCGGATGGATTGGAGGGAAGAGCTGTGGTCAGATACTAGTGACAAGGCGTCCTCATCTGCTCATTGTAAGGTGGCTAGGTTTGACAGGTCTATCAGCGATGAGAATGCGCCCACGCGTAACTGGAAATCTGCTACGACATTGTCTACTCCTTTGACGTATCTGACATTAGTGGTAAATTGTGAGATGAAGTCAAAGTATCAGAATCAGCGTGTGGGCAGGTTGGCCGGTGGACTGGAAATTGCTGCTGGTAGCAGTTTGTGGTCTGTCAACATGTAAAAAGGCCATCCTTCTATGTTTGGGTGGAAATGCTTGATCGCTGTGTACACAGTGTGCAGTTCTTGGTCAAATGCTGAATACTTCTGTTGGGCATTGTTTTGTTTGCGAGAAAAAAAAATTGTTGGGCAGTTATGTCTCCAAGTGTCTGACTAAGCACAGCCCCTATAGCAATGTTGCTTGCAGCGGTAGTAATAAATAGTTCGGCATTGGGGGCCGGGTGGGCTATTGTCACTGCATTAGCTAGCAGTCTTATAAGCTTTTCAAAGCTCTATCAATGTCAGGTGTCCATGTAACTGGGGGTGTGCCTGAGATCTGTTTTCCTGCCAGAGCGTCAGTGAGTGGGGCTTTAATTTCAGCAGCAGCTGGGAGGTGCCTTCGATGGTATTTTATTGGTCCTAGGAACCTACCTAATTCTTTATATGTGGTTGTTCACGGTAGGCCTTTAATCATTGTGACTTTCTCTGGGTGCGGAGCAATTCCATTGGCAGAACTGTGAATCCTATGAAAATCACTGATGGTAGGTTCAATTGGAGTTTCTTATTGTTTGTTTGGATGCCTGCGGCAGTCAAGACCATTGGCACATGTTTTTTGTTTTCCTCAATGGAGATACTGAATACTAAAATATCATCTAGATATGCAAAACAGAATTTTAGATTGAAAAGTACTTGGTTAATAAAGTGCTGCCAGGTTTGGGTCATGTTTTTAAGGCCGAAAATTTCAAAGTGTGTAGTGATCACTGTCTTTTCTATATCCTTGGGTGCTATCAGCATCTAATGGTAAGTTCTGGTGCAGTCGACTACGGATAAAATTTTGGCACCTGCTAGTGCATGAGTAAAATCAGCTACGTTATGGATGGGGTAACTGTTGAATATTGTTCTAGAGTTGAGTCGTCGGTAGTCTCGGCACACGTACGGTGTGCCATCTTTTTTTCTGTGAGGTGTACGGGTGTGGACCAATTGCTTAATGATGGTTCTAATACACCAGCTTGTAACAATTTGCCAAATTGTTTTTGAACAATTGTCATCAATTCCAGGAGAAGTCGCCTAGGTTTGCTGGATATAGGCAGTCCATCGTTAAGCCGGAGTTTATGCATCGTGCCATTCGTTACAATAGCAACGTTGTTGTGTGGGTGTGTATTTTTATTGTATTGCACATCTGTGGTGACGTAAGGTCACTCGGCGCCGCTTTGATTTGTTGTGGTGTTGGCGGCATGGTAGTTATTGTCTGGGCCACTGGTGTAAATATTGGTGCTAGCGGGCTCAAAACAGAATTGGGGCGCCGCACTGGTGGAATGTTACACTCACTAGTAAGGGCAATGTTCACTTGAGTTATGGGTGGCACTGGCAGACAATAACTTGTGGTTGGCATGGTAACCTTGTTTTGTTGACCCACTGATACGTCTGGGCAGGGGGGGAAACAGAGGTAGTCACAGGAAATAGTACCTTGCACGTAGGTGCAGGAACAGTGTCAATATATTGTTTAGGTGTACACTGACTGGCCTTGTTGTGGTAATCTGTTATCTGTTGTCTCAGCTTGTTGATTTCCTTGTATTATGATGTGAGCTCTGGCTCCTTGCAGCGTAGGCTGTGTGTGAGTTTGAACTTTTCTTTTTGAGGTGCAAAAGGGAGGAGCACATGGAGGTTATGTGCACTCATGTGTACTGGTCCGGGGCAGGATGTCGTTTGGTAGGGCACACGAAAAATGCATTTCTGTTGGGTGGTGGTAAACTCACTGGTGTACCACACCGGGTGAAAGCTTGTGGCGAGTCAAGAAGTCCTTTCCTATGATAGGTTCGGAGATGTCAGCTACCAAGAACCTCTACTGGAATTCACAGTAGGTGATTAAGTGTACTGAGAGGGTATCTGAGCCCATTGAAGTAAGGTTTGTGGCATTGAAGGCCTGCAGGAATGTGCAGTCTCGGCAGATTTTTTAGGCTGCTTTGAGACTGGCAACAAGGACACATCTGCTCCAGTGTCAACTAGGAACCAGGTGTCAGTGTCGATGTCTTGCACATAGAGACATCCGCTATTAGGGGAAGCATCACATACTGAGTGTAGGACTCTGTGGCACCTGTTTGTGTCCATGCAGGAGGTGGTGCCTAAACCATCTTGCGGTCAGTGTTTGGGTGGTGGCAGGGTGGGCGACAGTTGTGTGCAGCATCTCTGAAACGATTATGGAAATGGCAGTATTGTGGAATTTGTGCTACAGGCAAGGGGGCTATATCAGAAACTGCTACAGCCTGGGCATCTTGGTGTGTAGTGTGCAGTGCCAGCTGGTGGGCATTGGCTGATTGTGCTGCGGGTAGCCGGTGGGCAGTATTCAGGATGGCTCAACTTGTGTTGCTGTTGTTTCACTCTCTACCTTGGCTGGTGGGTGTGGGGCAGCTCATTCATTGTGTTACGTGTGCTGCTGCCTGCATATCGTGTTGTAGACTGTGTCAGCGACTCACATGCGGTTGGTGATAGGCTTTGTGATGTGGTGGGTGACGGCGGTCTGTACTGGTGGGGGCAACTTGTGGCTCCAGACTGCAAGGAGGGTCTTGTCTGGCATGGCCTGTTCGCTGATCGACATCTGTAGTCGGTGCCACAGTTTCGAGGTGTTTCCCAGGTGTCCTTGATTTATAATCTGGTTTACTGTCTCATATTGCAGTTCTCGATACCCATTCGAGGATGACTTTCTTGCTCACTGCGCAGCAATTGTGGGCCGGTAGGGCATTGACCAGGCCACAAATAAGATCCACATTATTGTGCATGTGGGTGATCAGATTCAGGTAGTGGGTAGAATCCTCCAGTGTCGAAGGAAAAAGGTGGTAGCATCGGTAGTCTGCCAGGTGGAGGCAATGGTGGAGCTGCAGGCTCGTGTTGAATGAGGCCAGCTGGTGCGAGGTGGCATGCCTGTGGTTGCTGGGATTGACAGGTGCTTTGTGTGGTGTCTGGTGATGTCAATGTTGATGGAAACAGCAGCTGTGTTTGCACTGGTGGGACATCGCGGTAGACTGTTGCAGCTGTGGTACCGGTGTGTACTGTGTGCACGGTGGTTATACTAAAGTCGCAGGGTGTGGATGAATACATGTGGAGACCGTGTGGGTTGTCAGGTACGTCAGCTGATGTGCCGCCCCAGCAGGCGCTACTCAAGTAGCGGAACATGGCTGAACTCGTAGAAGCACATACATGAGTCAGATTCACCAGGCCATGGGCCCAAATTGTTCAAAAAAGCACTGTATCCACAGGTGAACTGGCGTAGTCACCATGGGACTCATTAATAATGGCTGTGGTATTCACATTGCAAGTGTGCAAAGTAGTACCATGTGCGCAGGAAAATAGTCCGCCATTGTTCAAATGATTGGTCTGGTTGTAACCCAGGAAAACTACTGAAGAGTATCTGACACTGTTTGTGCTCAATGGAATGAACTGCAACACACTATTTGATTGCTGATTGCAACTTAAATGCTTTTCGGATCTGTTGGTGGATGGATAACTCAGTACATATGATGGAGCAGACAATAGTTGGCCATTGACTGGGGGTCACCAATGTGGAACTTTACTGGGTGATATTCTCCAGAAATAATACTTTTAACTTTAGAACTGCATTTATTCAATCTTTCCACTTTGCTACATAAAACAGAACTGAATGGCATGGCCAGTTTAGCCAGATACATCAAACATTGCAAACATATGTATAGAGTTTGCAAAGATGATATCCCTTGGTACTGGCATCAGTTTACCGGCACCACAGACCTTAAGTGTGATAGGATACCTCAGTCGGTAGAGCACTTCCGTGCAAAAGGTAAAGGTTCCAGGTTTGAATCCCATTTCTAGATCTGCCTGGAAGTTTCATATTGACATGCACTCAACTGCAGAGTGAAAATATTATTCTAGAAACTGTGGACTGTTTTATGTACATATACATTTTTATAAAACTACATGAAAACGATTGACCATGCAGTGCTACGGCATGTTTACTTTCTATAAAAATGTGTTAATGTTACTTGGAATACAGATGCATTTCCAATAATTATGGCATATTGATTGCTTTTACATAAATCTCTACAGAATGTGTTGCACTATTAGAAGGGAAGTTGATTATTAATGATCCTGCATGGCAAGTATAGTGGTTTTCCTGTTAAGACAACTTCCCCAGTGTGGGTGCTGTTTTCATTTCCATTTACAGCTGGACTATACCTTGTCCAAAATTCCTGTCCAGTTCTCTTTTTGTGTTTGACAAGATAATTTCACTGTGTTTACATACTATAGCTATTTTTAGCTTACTAATTGGATGCTTAACTACAATTTTTAGTGAGCCTTTATATAAAATACATTACTATAAACCATGGCTTAGAAGTATGACTTAAAGTGCATACTCCACTGTAGAATGAAAAGTTCACTCTAGAGTGGTTAAGAAGAGTTTTATTCCTAAGAGACCTGTGTAGCGAACCACTGCATTAAAAATTTATACATATTATAAAATAAAGTCCTTCTGCCATGTCTGTCTGTCTCTTCTTGATAAATTCAAAAATTACTGGACAGATTATCATACAGTTTTCACCAATAGGCAGTGTGTTTCATGAGGGAGTTTTAAGTTGTTTAATTCATTAAGGCGTGTAGCAGTGTGTGAGTATAGTGAGCAAAAATCCACAAAAGATAGCAATAAATTTCCTTAGGAAAACCTATACATATTGTGACTTGTGATAATTACTCTACATGTAACAGTGCAGTTATTATTTCATAATGCCTAGAATAAACAAGAAGTACATACTCAATGTATCAGGCTGATATGACACAACAAAAATGTTCACTTATATGTGGTCTGCTATCCATGCAAAGTGGGGTGGGGTGCTAGTAAATAAATAAATGTGCATCCTGAACTATAATTATGCCAACTTTTCTCAATAAATGTAATTTTAAATGGAAAGAATTGCAAACAGAAGGAGACAAATACAATACAGTCAGATCATGTCATACTGTATCTTGCAGTTGTATTCATATTAAAACATTTCATTACCACTTTTAGAAACTGAAGTTCCCCTTAAATTACATAGATTCTCTTATGCAATAAAAGGTGGTCATCCACAGTTGTGGAACCACCCTTCTGAAAACAAAAAACAGAAACTTAAAGTCTAGTATTATGAAATAAGAGAGAGGAGAAAGTCTGTTAGGCCAAGTTTCTAACAGGTTGGCCATTTTGAAAGCCATCATCTTCAATGATAATGGTCATTTTCTAATGTAAAGGAGATTATGCATCATATTTAACAGTTAGAAGATTAAACAAGAAAAATGATAGTGTATTTTGTTTGACCATTAATATTCATTCTGAATTTATGTTTCAATTTGCACTGAAGACTTCAAATGCTGGTGAAAGTGCATAAAGACTACTTGATGTGTTCACTGTGTTTTGTAGCATGTTGTAAGGTGGTTGTTATTAGCTTGACCACACACATCATCAAACTTAAACAAACTCATGTAC